>JAWDJV010009703.1:0-21211 GCA_033119285.1 Teratosphaeriaceae sp. CCFEE 6253
GACGTGCATGCGCCGCCCGAGACCATCGAGGCGCTGAAGACGTTGACCTCGCTCTCCCTGCTGCGCCCGGAAGCCTTCAGCTATGGTGTCCTGGCCAATGACCGTCTTCCGGGTCTGCTGCTGTATGGGCCGCCAGGCACGGGGAAGACCATGCTTGCCAAAGCTGTGGCGAAGGAATCCCGCGCCACCGTGCTCGAGATCACGGGTGCGCAGATATACGTAAGACATCACCCATGCGCTCCTTCACGAAGTATTGATTGCTGACATGATACCGATGTATAGGAGAAATACGTCGGCGAGGGCGAGAAGATGGTTCGGGCGGTCTTCAGCCTGGCGAAGAAGCTCTCCCCCTGCGTCGTCTTCATCGACGAAGCCGACGCCATCTTCGGATCGAGAAGCAGTGGCGGCGGCAACCGCAACACGCATCGCGAGATCATCAACCAATTCCTGCGCGAGTGGGACGGCATGGACGATCACGGCGTCTTCATCATGGTCGCCAGCAACCGGCCCTTCGACCTGGACGACGCAGTCCTGCGCCGCCTGCCGCGGAGACTCCTGGTCGACCTGCCGGTCGCCAAGGACCGCGAGAGCATCCTCGGCATCCACCTCAAGCACGAGCTGCTGGACCCCAGCGTCGCGCTCGACCAGCTGGCCGAGCAGACGCCGCTGTACTCCGGCTCCGACCTGAAGAATCTGTGCGTCAGCGCCGCGCTGGCGTGCGTGCGGGAAGAGAACGAGCTGGCCGTCGCGAAGAAGGAGGAGAAGGACTTCCGGCTGCCGGAGAAGCGGACCCTGATGCCGAGACACTTTGAGAGGGCTGTCGCGGAGATCAGTGCGAGTATTAGCGAGGACATGGGCTCGTTGGGGGCGATCCGGAAGTTCGACGAGCAGTTTGGTGATCGGAAGGGGAGGAAGAAGAAGAGCGGGTATGGGTTTGGGAGTGGAGAGGAGGTGGTGGATGAGCGGAGTGTGATGGTCAGGCAGCGGGAGGCGGGGGTGGGTGGTGCGCCGCCTTGAGATGGTTGTCGCTTGGCGTGCTGAGCCGAGTCGGCCACGTGGATCTCAACGAGACTATGCCGCCACACCTACCGCGAACGGCACGCCATATCATCCGAGCGGATCTGGATCAACTGAATACGATTGACTCGGGTCGCGATTGCTCAGGGCTGAGCACTCCTCAACGGCTGCCAGTTCCATGGTACTCGGCGGTAGTTGAACCACCAGGCTCTCCGCCGCTGCGAGCAACTTCATCCAACGCTCAGTCTCCGCGGCCCGGGTCCTAAGCCCAAGCCTCTGAAGCTCTGCAGCATGAGAAGTGCAAGGCACAGAGCAGTGCGGCGCCGCGAGATGTTTAGGATTTGGTGTCAGACTTCGAGCCGCAGATCCGTAGCGAACATCAGCCTCAGGCATTCTTACCTCGTGACTCTCACATGCCTCCCGCCGGCTTTCACATGCTTCAGCCGCATGACATGGTGTGTCGTCTAGCGTCGGCATTCCCTTGCGCGTCGAATGGTCACGATGCCCGCGGCGTGGCTGAGGCGAGCGACGACGGTCCAACACCTGCACCCTCCCTTGACATCAATGGTCTCGCCGGATGAGTACGGCTAGGTGCCCTACTGTCGCCTGTCTTCCGTCTCGGTTCTCATCTCATCCTGGGCACCCGGAGCTGATTACATGCAAGCACGCCGTACGAGGTCACGACGCCAGGCGTGGTGTAGCATAGGACCATGATAGGTACGGTAGCAGTCTCCCGCCGACGACGACCCCACAGACTGACCAGCCAGACCACATCATCGGCCGGCCGTCGACACGCTTCCGGAAGTACCAGGTCTTCGCCGTGGTGCTCCTCTGGTCCCTCTACCTCCACAAGGGCGACCGCCATGGCCCGAAGCCGGTCCGGCGCCTCTCCGCCTACCTCACCAAACGCCTGACCGTCTGGCACTCCTTCATCGTCTTCAGCCTCTCCCTCTACGTCTCCCGCAACTTCGCCCGCGTCACGGGGCTGGAGTCGCCGGAGCCGCTGGCCGAGCTGTACAACCCAAGCTATTTCCGCGCGACATGGATCACCACCGCCCTCGACGCCGGCTTCTGGACCGCGATGCACATGCGGCCCAAGTTTGTAAGAGATGCAGCGAGCGTGGTGTTCACACTGTACTATCTCGTGTGCGCGGAGCAGGCGGATGAGATGGTCAGGAGGGTCAAGGCCGTCATCACCCTGCCACACATGAGGGTGAGCTGGGACAAGCCGAACACGCCCTACATCTCGCGCTTCACGGCCCTCATGCGGCCCAAGCTCATGAAGCACAAGCCCCGGCAGATGCGTATCCCGCGGCCGAAGGCGAGCGCGTACAAGGAGCCCATCAGCGCCTGGCTGTACTTTGACGGGCCGCGGGAGAGCCTGAAAGAGCACGATTGCATCGTCCTCGACATCCCCGGCGGCGGCTTCGTGGCCATGGACCCGCGGTGCCACGACGACAAACTCATGGCGTGGGCGGGCAAGCTGGGACGGCCAGTGCTGGCGCTGGACTACAAGAAGGCGCCGGAGCATCCCTACCCGTACGCGCTGAACGAGTGCTACGACGCCTACCACAGCATCATCACCTCGCAGGGCGGCGTGCTCGGTCTCGCGGGCACGCCCAAGATCGTCGTCAGCGGCGACAGTGCAGGCGGCAATCTCGCTGTGGGCCTCACGTGCATGCTCCTGTCCGAATCGCCTCATGCGGGATACTTCCCGGGACACAGGTCTTACGAGACTCCGCTACCGGTTCCGGAGGCGCTGGTCCTGGTGTATCCTGCGTTGGACATGAACATCAGCAACTGGATGACGGACGAGCAAATGGCACTCATCAAGGCGCCAGAAAGACGCAAGACGAATAAGATTGTGTTGAGCAGGAAAAGCCAGGATTATAAGCGACTGACACCTGATACGCCGCATGGATCCGATGACGAGGACGACAGTGCGACAGCGGACGAAGCTGCCCCGATGCGACGAAGTACTTCGAAGGGCGGCAGCAAATGGCTGGACAACGAGCCGACGAGCGCGTCTCCGACGACCACCGAAGACCCTGCCAAGCCCGCCACGAGGGCAGCCCACCCGAGCAACCTCCCCTCACCGAAGAAAGCGCCGCCGCAAGCGCAGACGCGCCTCAACGTTTCCAGCATGATCTCCTACTTCGGCGACCGCATCCTGAGCCCGGAGATGCTGCGCGCCATGATCCTGCTCTACATCGGCCCGCACAACAAGCCCGACTTCGCCACCGACCACCTGCTGTCCCCCGTCCTGACGCCCGAGACCCTGCTCATGCGCTTCCCCAAGACGTACATGCTGACGGGCGAGCGGGATCCGCTGGTGGACGACACGGTCGTGTTCGCGGGCCGGCTGCGGCAGGCGAAGCTGCAGGCGTGGCGGGCGAGGCAGGAGCTGGGCCTGGTGCGGGAGGGGGAGGAGTTCGACGAGAGTCGGCATGTCGAGGTCGAGATTATCCCGGGGATTAGTCATGGCTTCCTGCAGTTCGTCAGTGTGTTCCCGGAGGGCCGGCAGTACATCGACCATGCCGGGCGCTGGATGCGGCAGGCGTTCAAGGAGGCCGCGGAGCGCGAGGCCGCGGCGCTGGAGACCCCGGTCGAGACGCCGGTGGAGGAGCGCAGGGGGGCCGGGTACTTCGAGCCCCGCTCGCCAACTCAACGATACCACCACCACCACAGACGACGTCCGACGGACGGCAGCGACAATGAGGATCGGCCGCTGGAGATGAGCGCGCTGCGGATGACGCCCGCGGACGGCTCGCGGAGGAAGCCGTCGGGCCGCCTGGCGAGTGGCAGGGGGCACATCAAGAGGGTGCCCTTCAGTGGGCGGCAGAGCCCGATCGCGACGCGCCGGAGTCTCGTGAGGCTCGGGAGCACGGAGGACCTGATGGGCCGGCGCATGCAGGGCTTGACGACGAATCTGATGGGTGGCGGGCCGCACAACGCGCCTTGAGTACGAGTAGTGCATGAACGAGTGATGCTGTGGGAACCGGGTTCCACTCCCACAGACGCCATTAGGAGCGCTTACGGAAGCCCAAAGACGCTAGGCCAGCTCCGCACGACCCTCGCGAGGGTGCGCTGCAGTTCGCCCGGCGCGGCCGGCGCATAGCTCTCCCCCTCCGCCTCGCCCCACCGCTGCGTCTGCCACGCCTCCTCGAACGCCAGCAGACTGGCCGCCAGACCCGCATTCGCACCACCGGCCGCGGTGGAGCTGTTGAGCGTGTAGTCCACGAACAGCCGCCAGCGCGGGACGTAGTACGACGCGATGAGCCCGGCCCACTGCTTGGAGGCGTAGTCGCTGATCTGGCCCGTCGGGCCCCAGAGCGTGAGCTGGTTGCGCGCGTTGTACTCGTAGAAATCCGCAATTTGCGCTGCAGTGGAGGAGTTGGTCAAGAGCGAGGTGTTGGAGGAGGTGGAGGCCCAGGAGCGGGCTTGCGCGATCCAGTACGCGAGGGAGAAGTGCTCCGGGTGGCCGCTCGCGGCGAGGACGGCGTCGAGGTCCGTGAGCAGGGTCAGCATCTGCTGCCCATTTAACGCTGCAGTGGCGGGGGAGTAAGATGCGTTGAGGGAGGTGTTGGCGGCGGCTACGAAGCTGGTGTAGAGCGGGTAGAAGGCGTTGGCCATGACCTGTCGGGTGATGTCGATCAGGTCGAAGGTGTACGCTGTGTTGTCGTAGAGGCTCGGTGCTTGCAGGGCCGCGCCGTAGAAGTCCGACCAAGCCGACACCAGGACCGCCGGATCGTAGCGGATGGTCGTCGGATGATGTCTGCGGAGTCACGCATAGAGTGTCAGCGAATGTGTCAGACCCTGGAAGCGCCACCCATCGTGTCCCTACCCAGTGCGATTCAGCAGCCCGGTTGTATTCGGCGCGAGCTCGAAGATCGATTTCGTGACCGCGTTGCCCATGGTGATGTCGGTATTGTTGTACACCGTCTGCCACATCGTGTCCCAGGCGCTATAGAGTCCCGTGGGCAGCGCAGCGGCACCGTGATAGCGCGCCGTCACCCAGTCGCGAAAGTAGGCTGCTGAGTTCAAGGGAGTCTGTGACCACGCTTGATCAAGCAAGATATCATACATGATCTCGTTCCCCTCCTGGCCCTCCATCGTGAGGCCCATGCCGATCATGGTCGAGGTCCTGTTCGCGAGCGCCTCGATGGGGTCAATCGTGACGTTCTCAACCTGGCCGTACAAACCCATATTGCCGCCATAGTCATGGAGCTCGCACCAGATCCACGGCTTGCCGTAGTACGAGTTGGTCCGCTGCCACTGCGGCTGGCTCTCGCTGAAGAGGTCCAAGATGATCATGTCGGCATCGTCGACGCCGCCGAGGTAGGCCTCGACTTTTTCGTCCGTCCAGAATGTCACGGAGCTGTAGAACAGCCAGCCCTGCAGCATCCAGACCGCGGCCGGATCCGCGGCTTTCAGGCTCGCGATGGTGTTGGAGGTGACGTTGCGCAGGTAGCCGAGATCGCCCGAGAAGGGGTTGTTCTCGTTGTATTGGTCGAGGGTATAGATGCTCGTGACGTTGCCGTACGCGGCCGCTTGCTTGCCGATGAAGCTCCGCTGCAGTGTCGTGAAGAGGGGATCGAAGGGCTCCAAGAAAGTCACGTTGGTGTTTTGAAGAGGGAAGTCCTCCCAGCGGCTGCCGTTGACGAACGAGGCGTTCGGGTAGTGCTGCCCGATCTGCGAGGGCACGAAGCCGGTGAAGGCTGGCAGGACGGGAGTCATACCGAGCTCCACCATCCGCGCTACGATCTGTTTCTGCAGAGCGAACTGGCCATTGACCCAGCTCATCGGCAGGTCGCCGCCCCAGGAGCATTGGATTTTACCGAAACGATTCCATGACTGGAAAGCCGGCCCCGAGAGAAACGTCGCGATCTCCGCTTCGCTGAATCCCGCCTCTAGAAAGACCTCAATGAGGATCTTCTCGTACCCCACCCAAGCGAGCGGCAAATTGACGCCGCGGAGGGTCAGCCAGTCCAGCTCCAGCTCCCAGTCATCCCAGGTCCAGAAGGCGGAGGTGTAGGAGAAGGTCACGGTGTTGAAATGGTAGCGCCAGGGCACGATGCTGGAGCCGTGGTAGGTCGCGTTGACTGGGGGGAGATGCTGGGGCGCGAGGTGGAGTCGAGAGCCGATGAACCAGTAGATGTCCACGTGGGCGTACGTCGAGAGGTACCATCTGAGACCGCTTGCGAGTGCGATGGGAGTGTTGCCGACGATGTGGATCGTCCCATTGGGGTCGTTGGAGACGGTGTACTCGTCGTTGGTGCGGGACGTGATGTTGGGTGTTTCATAGGCCAATGGGCCCTCAGTCAAGGAGAAGGTGAAGGAGTCGGCATGGTTGGGAAGCCTCCGCTGCACGAGCGCTTCGATGCCTTGAGTGGACTGTGCAGCAGCAACAGTACAAAGTCCGAACGCGGCAGAGGCGACCAACCTGATGAAGTGCATGGTTGCTTGCCACTTACGGTCTTGGAAGGGGAGGTGAGAGAGACGATCTAGACATGTAAAGTAGTATTATATCGTGAGGTGGAGCGGTGATCTACAGATCCACACGTGGGCAGCGTTGCAGTGCAGTCCGATGTGTTCCTGCATGATACGCTGCAGGCGTCTGCCGGTTGAAGCTGCGGGAGGTGGAGGTGAGGTTCAAGCAACGAAAAACGTGGGCTTGGCAGGTCGTTGATTGGCAGAAGCGGCATGGATCGACGAGACGGTGTTCCTTTCACGACGCATACGTGCCCAGTCGAGAAGACGAGATCATGGGGACAATCTACCAGGAAGTACTGTACAAGTCCTGTACACTATTGCTACACTGCAGAACCCTTGACGCCTCGCTCTATCCCATAGGTATCACCCCGTCTATTCGTTGCGCCGACCCATGGGTTGCCACGGCTTGGAAGATCTTGTACGATAACACCGGCTCCTTTTACACGACCAGGTATGTTAGGTATCGTACCCGTGCATGCTCCGCCAGATCTTCTTGTGCTGCTCGAGGAACAAGAACGTCACAATCGTGTGCGGTCCGAGCCGCACAAAGCTCGGCAGCCAGCCCTTGAACATCCAGCCGAAACCCTCCTGCGCGGTGATCCGGGTCACGAGCGTCATGAAGCTCTCCTTGGTCTTCGAGCTCATCACCCGCGTCTTGATCACGTCGACGGGGCTGCACACCGTCGTGGCCACGAAGCCGGCCATGAAGGAGGCCGTGAAGTGGGTGTAGAGATTGTCGCCCATAGTCGTGCGCTGCAGGAGCTCATTCTTGAAGATGTCGTAGCTGGCTAGCTGGGACGCCGTCATGAGCACCGCGCGGGTGCTGTTGGGCCAGACGCCGCGGAAGAGACTGGCGAAGCCTTCTTCCCGGACCATGCGCGCGAGGCCGTCAATCGCGTGCTTGTAGTTGCGGCGCTCGGCGGCTGGAAGTGCGGCGTCATTCTGCATGCGCACATTGAGGATGTCCGCAGGGTTGCTATGAAACGGGTATCAGCCAGATGTCCAGACGTCCGGGCATTTCTGATAGACGATGCCATACCCAGCGATGCCTCCCAGGAAGCCGGACGTCGATGCCATGGCTATGAGTGCTGGGAAGCTAGGGGTTTGTACGCCAGTTGTAAACACCTCTTTTAACTCCTCGTAGACCCCGAAGCGTGTGGTACTGTAAGTGATCTGGCGCAGCAGGGAGGCCGAGAGCTACAGTCATCTTAGCGTCTGCTGATCGGTCCAGGCCAGCATCAACCCTCACGTACACCACGGTAGAAGCCTGGTACTCCTTCAGCCTTGAACACATGCGTGATCATCTCGCCCAAGCTCTTCTTCCCCGCGCCATGCTGCTGCGTCTGCAATCGGACCTTGTCGCCGGGTCAGTCGTCGTGCTACACCTGTCTGGGCCCCGGGCGTTCATACCTTCACTGCATCCCGTCAGTCATTGTGCTGGTTCCTGCCTTCTCCCTCGCACTTACGCAGGTCCAGCGGGTGCGTGACGCTGGCAGCTAGACAGCTCGCACTACCACCAAACCATAGCGGGTCTACAGTCGAGGGGCGGAGGAGTTAGAAACCTGCGCAGATATTCATCATGGCTCGGAGCCTTGGATCTGCGTACAATGGATGTGACCGGCCTGAACGTCCTTGCTCTTCGTCGCTTCTGGTGCGGTAGTCGACATGCTCCTCAGCCAGCATTGCTCCGGTACGAACACTAGAGCGCGAGTAGGGAGTGTGAGAAAAGACAATGGCAGTAACAAGATTGTAGTCCGCTCCTCGGAGCCCGTCCCATTGCCTCCGAGGTAAAGCACAAAGCTTCCACTCAGGTTGCGGCGTTAGACGGAGGTGACTGCCGTAGGGCTGATCAGCCACCAAGCCACGCGACGCGGCAATGGTGCAGCGTGCTTGGACAGACCACCTCACGACCTGATCGAGCGTGACAGGACCGGGAGAGAGTCTCTAGGGGCCAGCATGGTGAGGCTCGCCTGCTCGAAGACGTCTTTCTGGGCTCTTCCGCCCAGCCTCCGCCTTGCCTCTCGCGCTGCATACGCCGCCCCGGTGCTGCGGCACTCACACTCCCCAGGTCAGTCCTGATCACCTTTCATTCGTGCCGATGTTGTGCAAGGCATTTGGTTCTGCTGTTCGGCACGAGATACGTGACTGTGGACACACCAACGCTGACCTATCCGACTCCCCTCTTCTTTTGAACCGGCCCACAAAGCTCCCATCGAACGAGTCGGGCGAATGACATTTAGAGACATGGGCCACGTGTGCCGAAGGCCTTGCTGTTGCAACTGCTGAGCGTACAACAGATGCCTCGCCACGCAAACTGGCCATAGCCGGCACGGAATACCCCATCGACTCCTGGACCAACGTGCCACAATCCATCATTTCCCAGTATGGCCGCAGACTGCACATCGAACCCGACCACCCGCTCTCCATCACGCGCCAGCTCGTCGAGTCGCGCTTCCCCGGCTTCCGCAACCACAACGATCTGGCCGGCGTGGTGACCGTGGCGCAGAACTTTGACTCCCTGGGCTTCACCCCGGACCACCCGGGCCGCAACCGGAGCGACACGTACTACATCAACCGGGACACGCTCCTCCGTACTCACACGAGTGCTCACGAAGTCGACGTCTTCCGGCAGAACAGCAGCAATGGCTGGACGCTCTCCGCGGACGTCTATCGCAGAGATGCGGTGGACCGGAGCCATTACCCCATCTTCCACCAGATGGAGGGCGCGCTGACCTGGGATCGGAGCGCGTATAGCTCGCGGCAGGCATGCGTGGACGCCATCAAGGAGAGCTTCGACAGGCTGCCCAAGCACGATCTCGTGGTCGAAGATCCCAACCCGCCGTTCCACCCGGAACGGAACCCGCTGCAGGAGAAGCACCACTCTCCCAAGGAGGCCGAGATCGTAGCCGCGCACCTGAAGTGCAGCCTGGAAGACATGGTCGTCACGATCTTCACCACCGCCAACCAAGCCCTGGCCGCCTCTGGCCACGCCTCAGACGCCGACCAGGACCCGCTGAAAGTGCGCTGGGTCGAGGCCTTCTTCCCGCACACATCACCCTCGTGGGAGATGGAGGTTTGGTGGCGCGGCGACTGGCTCGAGGTGCTGGGCTGCGGCGTCATCGAACAGCCCCTGCTCATCCGCGCGGAGCAGCCCGAGCGCATCGGCTGGGCGTTCGGGATCGGGCTGGAGCGGATCGCGATGCTGCTGTTCGGCATCCCGGATATCCGCCTCTTTTGGAGCAAAGACCCGCGATTCTTGAAGCAGTTCAGCCAGCGCGAGCCGAACAAGCGTTTCCAGCCGTTCAGCAAACACCCCGCCGCACCGCGCGACGTGGCATTTTGGCTCCCTGCCTCGCTCACAGGTCCTGTCGTGGTGGACACCCCCGCGTCCTCATCAACCGCGCCGAGTCCGGCAGGCGGCCAGCAGGATTCAGCCGCCCAAGCCAGCAACACCACCGAGCCAGCCTTCCACGAGAACGACCTGATGGAGATCGTCCGGACGATCGCCGGCGACAGCGTCGAGGACGTGCGGCTGATCGACGACTTCCAGCACCCGAAGACGCAGCGCCGCAGTCTGTGCTATCGGATCGAGTACCGGAGCTTGGAGCGCACGCTGACGACCGAGGAGGTCAACACGATGCACGAGGGCGTGTGCAAGGAAATGGTGCAGAAGTTTGGGGTGGAGATCCGGTGAGATGTCTGTGGGCAGGTAGCTCCTATTGAGCTGCGATGCCGTGGAAAGCTGTATAGTGTGGTGTATAGTAGTGTATCGCCCCTCAACCTTGCTGCCATCGTTACCGTTTACATGTTCGTCGCCACAAATTGCATGACTCGGTGACTTTGCGCCCCGACTTCGCTGCTCGGCCCCATCCATTATTTGCTACATGTAGCCTGACCGAGCACGCTCACCGCCATTGGCACACTTCATTCGTGCGCAATGGCGGTCGTGCTATCGCAGACGCCTTCCGCTTGTAGCAGGAGCTGTCGACGCGTCGGCACGCGCGATGATGACTCAGGCTCGTAGTAGTCATCGACATCGGTAAGGACGCGGGACACGTGTAGGGCGCGAGTGCGCATAGTCTCCACGCGCGCGACAAGAAAATCGGACGAGACCCCTCGGTACTGGATGGGGAGGGTGGAAGAACGCGTTTCCTTGCAACCTGCTCCCTAACCCACCGAAGCATGGCCTCAGCCTACTCCCCCGAGCAGATCGATCGCTTCCTCGCCCTCATCCAGCTCCCGCCGCGCTTCCACCCCAGCCACGACCCGCCCCGCGACATCCTCCTCACCACCCTGCACACCCACTGCATCTCCACGATACCCTACGAGAACCTCTCGCTGCACTACTCCCCCCGGAAGCGCGTCTTCCTGGACCCGGCGGACTTGTACCGCAAGATCGTCCTCGATGGCCGCGGCTGCGGCGGGTACTGCATGGAGGCCTCACTCTTCTTCCTGCACATGCTCCGCGGCTTGGGCTTCGACGCTTATCCCGTGGGCGTACGCATTCGGCTGCGGGCGGACGGTGTGCCCGCCGGTCCGTACGTGGGGTGGGTGCACATCGTGTCCATCGTCACCCTGGGCGACGGCGGGCGGTGGGTGGTCGATGTCGGGTTCGGCGGGGACGGCGCGACACGCCCATTGCCGCTGTCAGAGGGCCATGTAACCCGCAACTTGGGCACGCAGGACATCCGGTTGATCCGCGATTACATCCCCGAGCAGACGCAGCGGGGCGATGAGGAGAGGAAGCTGTGGATCTACGAGTACCGGAATGGGCCAGAGCGGGATTGGAACTCCTGCTACGCCCTCCATCCCGGACTGGGATTCATGCCGGCCGACTTTGACGTGATGTGCGGAAAGGTGAGTCTGATCTGCTTGGTCGTGCGCTGATGACGCCGAGATGTGCAGGTCCTGGTTCACTTCGACCAGCCCGAAAGCTAATCAGACCTTCACGCCATTGGTCACGCTCTTCCTGCGGCGCCCGAACACGGATCTGCCGGGCGACGAGGAGATCTACGGCAAGCGGATGCTGGTCAACGGAAGCATCAAAGAGAACCTCGGCGGAAGGACGGTTGTACTGCAGGAGTGCCAGAGTGAGGATGAGAGGGTCGCGGCGTTGCGGAAGTGGTTCTCGATCACGCTGACTGACGAAGAGAGAGTAGGTATTGAAGGGCATGTGGCGGAGCTCAAGGCGTGAAGTCCATCCCTGCTGCACCCACGCGATGTTGTGCACGGTTGTGCGACATGTAACTTGACACGACTGCATAGCGGTCGACACCGGAAGCGGAAGATGGCCGGGCGGTGATCGAGCTCAACTCGTCCTCCATGTACCCGGTGAGACATTCGAAGTGCCGTCCCTCGTGGACCGAGGCCTTGGAGGTGCGGGTGCCCCAGCTGGGGCGCACTGGGCAACGCCGTGGCGCATTGTAAGCCCGCTCTGGGCGCTGCAGGCTGACGAGCTGAGACAGGGTTCGTCCGTTACATGTAGACTTGAGAGGACTGCGAGCACCTCGCTGTTCGCCCGAAGCAGGGTTCCCAAGTTAACCTCGCTGGTGCCCGAGCCGTTGGCGTCTCGATGCTGGAGGCGCGGTCTAGCTTTGTACGGAGTACGCTATAGGGAATGGGAGGCTTGGACCGCGGCTTGGGGGCGGCTTAGGGAGTCGGAAGGGCCGGGCGGTGCGGAATGGCGGAGGTATGGTCGACTCAGTACCCCGATAGCTCCCGCATCGCGAGCGTATCGACGGTCTTGCTGAGATGCATGTTCGTCAGCACCTCCGCCTGACGCGCTTCACTCGCCCTGACAGACAACGATCTGAGTCTGCGCCATCGCAGCAAGATGGAGCTGCCAGTATTACCACGGAGTATTCCGTAGTGCATCCCCCAATCGAGCTGCGAGGTAGCACGCGGCCAGCTCCTTCGAGATTCGAGGCCGGGACAGCACGGTCCCGCGGGCGCGGACAATCGCGTGGCCAGCATGCGGTCGTGCAGCTTAGCAGCCCGCCCACGGTTGAGCCGAAAGTCTGGATCGGCCTCCGCAGCTGGGGATGTGGGGCACAGAGACCGGGGGTGACCCGTGCGCGCCCGACCTCGACCTATCAACAGTCGCGTCGAGTCAAGGTTCAGGCCTTGGCTGCGGTGTGGTCGCGTAGTAGATGCAGGCGCGACTTGGCCATCGACTTGGCGAAGCCCAGTTGAGGAGATACCGCGGTTGTTTCTCGAGGATCGAGGTGGCAGTGGTGCCAGGGTGGGCGTCGGCGACGATACAAGTAGCATGCACGCCTCCGCAAAGGTGCACCAGGTAGATCCATCTACTCCTCTACAACTCCCATCCAGGTTGGTGGTGAGGATCCATCGTCGCCAGGCCCACGACCGAGACCAGTATCAGGCACCGATCATGTCTCACACCATGGACACCGAGAAGGGCGGCGAGTCGTACGCCCACCAGCTCGACCTCCAGCGCACCATCTCCGAGGCATCGTCGAAGGAGAACGAGGCGCGGATCGATGCCTTCACCCCCGAAGAGGCGAAGAAGCTGATCTGGAGGATCGATGTCCGACTCGTCCTGACCCTGGGCTTCATGTACTGTACGTGACCGGCATGTCGACGGGGCTCCGACTCCATCAGAGCTGACACGTTGTCCCACAGGCGTCTCCCTCATGGACCGGACGAACCTGGGCATCGCCGCGGTGGCCGGCATGTCCGTCGACCTGGGCCTGTCCAAGGGCGCGCGCTACTCGCTCATCACCTGCATCTTCTTCATCTCCTACGTCCTGCTCCAGCCGCCCGCCACCGTCGTCCTGCGCAAGGTCGGCCCCGCCAAGTTCCTCCCCACCATCACCATCCTCTGGGGCGTGACCATGATGTGCTTTGGCTTCCTGGACTCGTGGACGCAGATGCTGCCCATGCGAGTCGTCCTCGGCATCTTCGAGGCACGTTGACCAGCTCGACCCCGTGTGTTCCCTAGACTGACCGTTCTCGCAACAGGCCGGCTTCTTTCCCGGATGCGCCTACCTCCTGTCCTGCTGGTACCCTCGCTACGAGCTCCAGAAGCGCAACGCCGTCTTCTACCTCATCGGCAGCATGAGCTCCGCCTTCTCCGGCATCCTCGCCTACGGCTTCTCGCAGCTGGCGGGCCACGGAAACCTCGGGAAGAAATACGGGCAGCACTACGGCCCCACCAAGGCGCACCCGGAAATCGTCCCCGGGATCCTGCCCGGCATGGCCGGATGGCGGTGGATCTTCATCCTTCAAGGCCTAATCGTGAGTCTCTCGACTGTAGCTTTATGAGGGACAAGTCAGCTGACGCTCCTCCTACTAGACCGTCATCGTCGGTGTCATCGGCGCCTTCACCATCGCCGACTTCCCCGAGAAGGCCGCTAAGCGCTCCGGCCTGTCCCTCAAGTTCCTGACCGAGAGGGAGGCGGCCTTTGTCGTCGCCCGGATCGAAGTCGACCGCCACGATGCCATTCCGGAGGAGTTCAGCATCGCCAAGTACATCCGCTGCGCCGCGGACCTGAAGATTTGGGGCTTCGCCACCCTCTTCATGTGCACCACCACTGTGTAAGCTGCCTGCTATCCGTGTGCCGATGTGCGACCTAGTAGCTGACTCGCATACAGGACGTACGCAATCGCCTATTTCTTGCCCATCATCCTCCAGGAAGGCATGGGCTTCGACGTCGCCAAGGCGCAGTGCCTGATCGCCCCGCCTTACTGCTTCGCCGCGATCTGGATGTTCGGGTGTGCCTGGTATGGTGAGTTGTCGCTCTCGATCGTGCCCACCTGCTTAGTTAGGCGGCTGCTGATTCGGGATGTCTCGCAGGCGACAAGCACCACATCCGCGGCCCCATCGTCATCATCAACGCGCTCATGGGCATCGTCGGGCTCGGCCTGCTCGGCTTCACCGAGCACGTCGCCGTGCGCTACTTCGGCGTCTTCCTCGCCACCACCTCCGCGAACGCCAACGTGCCCTGCGTCCTCACCTTCCAGGCCAACAGTATGTTCCCCCTCCCAACAATACCCGCCAGAGACCACCTCGCTAACCTAGTCCTCCAGACATCCGCGGCCAGTGGAAGCGCGCCCTAGCCTCCGCGACCCTCGTCGGCGCCGGCGGCATCGGCGGCATCATCGGCTCCACCGCGTTCCGCGCGCAGGACAAGCCGGCCTACCGGCCCGGTATGTATGCCACGCTGACCGCGTCGGCCACCATCGTGCTCGTCACAATCCTGCTGGACCTGAAGTTCCACCTCGCGAACAAGCGGGCGGCGTCCGGGGGCAAGGTCATCGAGGGCTTGGCGGGGTTCAGGTATACGCTGTAGTCTCCAAGCGCACAGATAGGTGGATGAATGGGAACTGTTTACACATGACGGACGATCGCTTGCTTGTATATGCGGTCCTTGGCCTCGGTACGCTTTCATGGTGTGGTGGTCAATCAGTAATCACCACATCCGCAGCAGTCTACGCCCTCTTTAGGTACTGTGACCTCGCACAAGCGACGGACTCGCACATGACGGCGAACAGCCTATCGTCGACTCCCACAGCATCCTGCCGTGATGCTGCGCCCCGATGCCAAGGGTCCTGGCACGCCAAGAGCTGGAGATATGCCAGCCATCGCAGAAGTGGCAATGGCTCGGCCTGCCTCCTGATACTCGAGCTCATCACGGGTGCACTCGCAGCCTGTACCGCTGGGCAACCTGACAGCAGAGGGATCTGCGGAGGAGACGGGCCAAGGACACACGCATCGAAGCCTTGGCGTGGGTGTTGAGTGAGGCCCGCCCACTCCAAGCGCCGGACAGTATTGTCCGTGGCCACACCTCTCGTGGAGTCTCGCTTCTTCTCGGAGCAAGACGCTCTCCGACCTACCGCTACACCACAGGCACACAGAGCCGGGATCGGCGCCGGTGGTGAATGAGGATGTCTGCCATGTGATATCTCCGGCCATGTCATGCACATGCTTGCGAGCGTCATGTACAAGGCGCAAGCTGAGGTACTCCGGCAGTA
This sequence comes from Teratosphaeriaceae sp. CCFEE 6253, assembly GCA_033119285.1. Taxonomy (NCBI): domain Eukaryota; kingdom Fungi; phylum Ascomycota; class Dothideomycetes; order Mycosphaerellales; family Teratosphaeriaceae; species Teratosphaeriaceae sp. CCFEE 6253. The sequence goes on from JAWDJV010009703.1 coordinate 15,505, forward strand.
TCTGCTGCATCGCCACATCACCACACCCCGGGGATCATCGCGAACCTCTTCTTTTTATACTTCCCGCCCAGCTCCTTCCGATACCGGCCCTCCTTCTTCTTGGCCCACACGGCCATCTGCGCCGCCGCCACCGCGATGAACACCGCCGTGCTCCACGACCGGTTGATGAGCAGGATGCCCGCCCACGCGATCGTCTCGAAGAGGTAGTTGGGACACGTGACCCAGTCGAAGCCCAGTCCGCGCGGGATGCCACGTTCGGTGCCGCCTGCGGAGCGCAGGCCACGGAGCACCAGGTGCGTGTTCAGGTTGGCGAGCTCGCCGATGGCGAAGAGTGCCAGACCCGCGTAAGTCATCAGGGTGTTGCCGTTGGAAGCAGTCATGGATGCTGGCGAGTAAGTGAAGTACGCGATCAGCAGGCCGGAGAGGACCCAGTAGTGGAAGGAGTTCTTGAAGATGTTGCTCGCGGGCATCGTGGCATTGCTGAAGCGGTGCACGAACACGGTCTCGAGCTCGCGCTTGACGAAGTGGAGCGTGATGGTGAGGCACGACAGGGTCTGCAGCGTCGAGGGCGCCGCGGTGGCGTTGCTGTAGATGTAGGGCCGCAGGAAGTAGAAGAGCGGGTGGATGAGGAGGGGCCCGAGATATTCGATGATGAAGACGGTCCGCCAGGCGATCTGCGGGCCTGCGAGGGTGTCAGTCCTTGCCGTTCGCCATGGTCTACCGGTGGTGATGGAGACATACCTAAGTCCTCCACTTGTACCTTGCTGCCGCTTCCCAGGCCGGCACTGCTGATTGTGACTTTCTTGTCGTTTGATATGGGCTTGCCATCACATGTGATTCGCAATCGTGTTACTGGGAGCCCCGTCTCCTTCGCTATGCGATCGTACAGGTCGGCGGTGCTGCCTTGGAGGTAAATCGTAGTATCGGCGGGCATCTTGGGAATCCGTTTGCCTTATTCGCTCGTCAGACGTTGGTATTGGTTGATCTACGGACGGCGTCAAGATACCTTTGGACTCTATGTTGAGCGTGATCGGCTTTGACGCCATGGTAGGAGGGTCGAGGGGAGGTAGGTGGCTTCAATGCCGGAAGACAGAGCAGCACTCTCGTCGCTGTCTTACTGCCAATAGCGCGAAATCTCAATCAATCATATATGTAGGCGTGGCACTGTGTCGTAACATTAAATTCGAGGTTGAGCTTGGAGGCTAGAAGCGTGAGCCTCGGCACAGGTCCGACCCGCCATCCGATCTCCAGGTGACACGGCACGACGGGAATAACTTCATTGCCATTATTGCCATTGCCATGATTACCTACGCATCGCATCGAATCGATCTCGACACCTGTGTGTCTGTCCCCTCCGCCGCTGACATCTTGTCACAGGCCGGCGTCTGCGATATGCGAGCTGGCTTGGCGACCTTCTCGCCAGCCCGCCCGCGGCATGCACAGCAATGGCGTGGTCGAGACCCGCATCTGCTAGCGCCTGATCCGGGCTGTTCAGCACGCCACGTCTCCGCCCGTCGTCCAGCTCCACCGCCCCCGGCCACTCAGGTCTCTGCGGCGTCGAAGCTGGCACGGCAGGCGATTGTGGGGCGCAGACAACGAGGACGAGCCGGCGAAGGGGACGGCGCGCTCGGATAGGATGGCGCAGGTCAGCCGCAGCTGCGTAGCGTGAGCCTGCCGCTGAGGCAGCCTCATCGCCCTCTCATTCGACTGGGGCCTCGTCTGTCGATGTACATGGGCTTGGTCAGACCACGGCGCTTTCGACTCTTTGTACCTATAGGTGACCGGGTTCGCAGATGCTCACTGTTACTGCCTCTTGTCTCGACCGACGCCCGTTCTGCTTGGAACGATCGTGAAGACAAAATTCATTCACTAGGAGACCCAGGATCAGGTGGTGTTGGGTACGTGCAAAATGTAAGTCACCTCTTCTGTGAAGTCGTGACTTCCTTTCCTGGAACGCGGCTTCTCCGCCGTGTGCCTGCTCCCGGACCGCCAGCCGGAAGACTATCTGAACCTCAGGCTCTTCACGTGTGGAATTGCGACGGCTACTCAACGAAGTGCTACCATCCTGCATCCTCGCCATGATGAGCTCGGCGTTGCAACATGCATTCCGGAACTCGCCAAAAGATAAGCCAAAGCCGAACTGGCTCCATCACCTGCTCGACCGCACGCCAAGCGACGTCCCGCCGCAGAGCACGCCCGGAAGCTCCGCCCCTGATGCCAATGTCAACAAGGAGAATAGTCACGAGGCGCGCCCAGGCGTCCCAGCTGTCAAAGCGCATACCGAGGAGCTGGCCGAGACAAAGAAGATTGGTGAAAGCAATGTCCAAGCACAGGCCACGCCGGACCGGAAAGCCCAAGATGAAGCGCAGCACTCGACGCGGAAACACCTGGAGCCTCGTGATGCCAGAGTGTTACCGGATCAGGAGCAGGCGCGGCACCATCTGTACTGCCGGTGTTGATGCAGTGCTTGTAAACTTGTTCGCTGACTACTGAACCTGCAGTGCAAGTATGGATTCGCTACCGAGTACCGGCCATATGGCCAAGAGTTGGAATGATCAACCAGTGGTCACAAATGGCCACGCGTCGAAAACGCCGGAGCCCGAGTCATTGTCGAAGTTTGACGAGCTGAGTGGAAAGTTCTCAAAGTCTGTGGCGCAGCTCAAGACGGTACTGAAAGCCATACGTGATCCATTGCCCACCGACACTGGAGATGGGTCGCAGCTACCCCCAGAACCGAGGGAGAGCACCAAGCAGATCCTTGGAGACATACTGAAGGACCTGGCGGCCATGGGACCTGACAAGGTCCAGAACCTGATCACGGTGGCCACGAAGGCGCAGACGCACGGTGTACTGGACGACCGGAAGTACTACATGGAACGACTGATCCAGGCCACGTCAATGCTACCGCAAGACGCCGTCAGCACCAAATTGACAAGTGGGTTTCTCACCCAGCTATGGGATGATCTGTCCCATCCTCCGCAGACCTTGTTGTCCGACGACTATCAGTATCGACAACCGGACGGCAGTAAGAACAACTACCTGTATCCACAGCTGGGAGCTTCCGACATGCCATACGCCCGAACAGTTCCGCGGAAGGAGAAGCTTCCCGGCTGTCTACCAGACCCGGGCATCCTCTTCGATGCCACAATGGCCCGCAAGGATCCCAAAGGCGTACCGCATCCCAACAAGATCTCCAGCATGCTGTTCTATTTTGCATCAATCATCATCCATGACATCTTCAAGACGGACCACACCAACTTCAACATTTCCCGCACATCTTCGTACCTTGATCTAGGACCGCTGTACGGCAACAATTGGGAAGAGCAAAAGCAGATGCGGACGTTCCAGGATGGCAAGATCAGACCGGACTGCTTCTCCGAGCCCAGGCTGCTGACCTTCCCGGCGGGCGTCGGCGCGATCTTGATCATGTTCAACCGCTATCATAACCATGTCGTCGAGCAGCTCGCAGCGATCAACGAAGGCGGCCGCTTCTCCGTTGATCCGCGCAAAGTTACCGTACCGCGGTATGGCGAGGAGATCAACAAGCGTGATGATGACCTCTTCCAGACTGGCCGACTGATCACATGTGCGCTCTACGTCAACTTCATCCTCATCGACTATGTACGCACGATCCTCAACCTCAACCGCACGGACGAGGACTGGCAGCTCAATCCTCGCATGGACATCCCCGGTGGACCACCACGGGGCACAGGCAACCAAGTCAGCGCCGAGTTCAACCTGGTCTACCGCTGGCACGCTGCGGTATCCGAGAAGGATGACAGGTGGACGCAGCAGCTGTTCAAGGAGATCTCGCCCAACATGTCCGCAGCCGACGCCGCGAAGAAGGAGAACATTGTCGAATTCCTCAAGGTGCTGGGCCACAAGGAGGCCGAGTTCACTGCTCAATCGCCACCCGATCGGCAATGGCCCGCCCTGAAAGAAGAAGTCCTCAAACGATCTCCTTCTGGTCACTTTGCCGATGCCGACCTCACCGCCATCCTGACCTCCTCCGTCGAAGACTGCGCCAACGCCTACGGGCCCCAGCAGGTCCCCACCGTCATGAAAGCCATCGAGATCCTCGGTATCCAGCAAGCCCGGACCTGGCAAGTCGCCACCCTGAACGAGTTCCGCTCCCACTTCGGCCTGCAGCCCTACCGCAAGTTCGAAGACATCACCGACAACAAGGAAGTCTCCGAGGCCCTCAAGCACTTGTACGACACGCCCGATAATGTCGAGCTGTACCCCGGGCTCGTGATCGAGGATGCCAAGCGCCCAACCCTCCCCGGCTCGGGCCTGTGTCCGGGCTACACTGTCTCACGGGGCGTGCTGTCGGATGCGGTGGCGCTTGTGCGCGGTGACAGGTTCTACACGACCAACTACACTCCCGCGGCGCTGACGAACTGGGGCTACCAGGAGTCGTCGTCAGACGTGGCGATCGACAACGGCTGCGTCTTCTACAAGCTGTTCCAGCGCGCGCTGCCGGACAGCTATGATCCGGCGTCGATTTACACGCATTACCCGTTCACGGTGCCGCATGGGCAGGACGGGATGGCGGAGGTGCTGGAGCGGTTGGGGAAGGCGCACAAGTACACCGATTTGGTCGATAGCCCGGCGCCGATCAGCCAGCCGACGGCGGTGTACAGCTATGAGGCTGTGGCCAAGGTGCTCAAGGACTCGGCGACCTATCACGCCGCGAGCCCCAGAGCAGCCGAGGACCTCTTGGGCCTGACTAAACCCACCACCAAACCCTCTTCCACCTCGAAGCCGCTGCTGCGACCTGCGCTCTACCCTAAAGACTGGCAGACCGCGATCCGCACCTTCTACACCCAGAAGACCGCCGCCCTCCTCAAGCAGAAGAGCTACGCCCTCGCCGGCACGCCCTACGCCGACCTCGTCCGCGACATCGGTAACCTGGTCCCGGTGCACTTCGCGGCCGAGATATTCACCCTGCCGCTCAGGACCGCCGAGTTCGAAGTCGGGATCCTGACCGAGCGGCAGCTGTACACGGTCCTCGCCGCCGTCGCCGCCGGGGCAAGCGGCGTGGATGCGCAGCAGACGTTCCCGCTGCGGCAGCAGGCCGGGGATCTAACGCGCTTGCTCAGAGATTTCGTAAGGGGCGTGCTGCGCGTGGTGGGCGTGGGCGGGGATGTGGGGGAATGGATAGGTACCAGACTCGACCCCATCGCGCCCGAGTTGAAAGCGTTTGGGGTGCCGATGCTGCGGAAGTTGGCGGAGCAAGCAGGTTCTCAGGGGACGGAGGCACTGGTGGCGGAGATCCTGGCCACGGCCGGCAGCTTCGTGACGACGCAGGGTCTCTTCTTTGCGCAAGCTATGGATTTCTTCCTGTCCGCCGCGGGCAAGGACGCCTGGGCACAAGTCCAGGCCCTCGTGAACGGTGGGGGAGCGGGGGCTACGGCAGAGACGGACGACAAGCTACTCCGCTACCTCCTCGAAGCCACGCGGCTCAATGGCTGCGGCGGCAGCGTCGCTCGCACGGCCATGACAAGCGCGAGTCTGACCGACACCCCCTCCACCCTGCCTGCACGCACGCACACCCTCAAACCCGCCACGAAGATCCTGCTGAACCTCGCCACGGCATCGCAAGATCCCTCCGCCTTCCCCACCCCGGCGTCCTTCTCCCCCGAGCGCCCAGTGGAGGCGTACCTTCACCTCGCCGCGCAGAGTCCGGTCCTGGAGCCGCTGAACC
>JAWDJV010009704.1:0-21186 GCA_033119285.1 Teratosphaeriaceae sp. CCFEE 6253
CCATACTTCAACGACACGATGAACAGTCTTGGCCCGTACATCAGTGTCAAGGATAGCGAGGACGAGCTCGAGTTGCGTAGCGCTGTCTTGGACTCTCTGGGCAAGATCGCAGGTGCCGTGGGCCCGGAGGCTTTCCAGCCCTACGTGCAGCCGCTTATGCAATCTAGCGAAGAAGGCCTCAGGCTCGACAATCAGAGTCTCAAGGAGACGAGCTACATCCTCTGGTCGACTCTTGCAAGGGTGTACGAAGAGAACTTCGAGCCCTTCTTGCAAGGCGTTGTCAAAGCGCTGATCGACTGCCTGGAACAAGAGGAGACCGACAGCGAGGTGCAGCTAGGCGCCGAGGCGAGCGATCTTATCGGCCAGGAGGTCACCATTGCTGGCAAGAGGATCAAGGTCGCCGGCGCCAACGGCAAGAATGAGGACGATGATGATGATGCTATTGTACGAGCCCTGATGGAGGGTGCAGAAGAGGACGACGATGACTGGGATGACCTGGGCGCTGTTACAGCGGTGGCAATGGAAAAGGAGATCGCGGTCGAAGTCATCGGCGACGTTCTTACACACTCCAAGAGCAAATACCTGCCCTACATGCAGAAGACCGTCGAGGTCGTGCTGCCGCTTCTCGACCACTCGTTCGAAGGTGTACGGAAGAGCGCCATCGGCACAATGTGGCGCGCGTACGCCTGCCTCTGGGGCTTGGCGGAGGACAACGGCATGCAGAAGTGGCAGCCCGGCCTCCCGCTCAAGGTCAAGCCTACGGATGACATTGAGAAGCTTGGCGATCTGCTGATGAAGGGCACACTGGCGTTGTGGGAAGAAGAAGTCGACAGGTACGTTGATTGATTGCGCTGCATTGGTCATTCCGTGGGTGATTGCGAGTTCGATGATGAGAGCACTTTCGTTTACCCAGCTCACTCAGATGCCCAAGGGCACATGCTGCGAAACCGTAGAGGCTGTTTCTGATATGACTCACTTCACCACGATTTGGACTGGCGATATCATCAGATGTGATGTACGCTGACTTTGCTACAGGGCGACTGTGACCGAGATCAACCGCAACCTCGCCGCCACTCTCAAGCTTTGCGGTCCCGCTGTACTGGCACCGAGCGCGACCTCCGGACAATCGACGCCGCTCCAGCAGGCGACTGCTCTCATCGTGCTGCTACTGCAAAAGCAGCATCCCTGCCAAAAGAGTGAAGATGACGAGATCGACGGAGAGGACTTTGGCGAAGAGAGCGCCGAGTACGACTGGCTCGCCATTGAAACCGCGATGGAAGTCATCACCGCTTTCGCCACGGCACTCGGCGAGCAATTTACCCAGCTCTGGAAGATCTTCGAGACGCCCATCATGAAGTACACCTCGTCGCAGGAGAAGTTCGAGCGCTCGGCTGCTATCGGCACTGTGGGCGAGTGTGTCGAGGCGATGGGGGCGGCTTGCACGCCGTACACACCACGCATGATGCGCGTCTGCCTCAAACGCTTGACGGACGAGGACCCGGAGACGAAGAGCAATGCTGCTTTCGCGACCGGGATGCTCTGCCTGCACAGCACGGATGCCAAAGTGGTACTGGGCAGCTACAACGACATCCTGAGTCTGCTCGAGCCGCTGCTCGCACGTCAGAACGCGAGTCCGAGTGAGCACGAGGCGCGGCTGCTGGACAACGCGGCTGGTTGCGTATCCCGCATGATCAAAAAGGCGCCGAACAATGTCCCGCTGGCGCAGGTGCTGCCGGCGCTCGTGGGTCTGCTGCCGCTCAAGGAAGACTTTAGGGAGAACGAGCCGGTGTTCGATATGATCATTGAGCTGTACAGGCAGCAGAACGAGGTGATTATGGGTCTGACCGATCGGTTGATGCCGGTGTTTGAGCAGGTCATGAGTCCGCCGGAGGATCAATTGAAGGATGAGACGAAAGAGAAGCTTGGGCAGCTTGTGCAGTATTTGCGCCGGTGAAAGCTGTCGCGAGGGCATGGGTGATGACGGCTTGGACGGTCGGCATGAGCATAGCGTGGGCATGGTGGACGACGGGTTTGCTTGAGATACCCGATGCTGATATGAGTGATGAGCTCCATAGAGTGTACGGGCCATATGTGCTGGCCCGACCCAGCAATTGAATACATGCAGCCTGCGCTTCGACATCTTCGTGCTTACTCTTGTCCGAAGGCTGCCTTGCGCGCCGTCGCCAACCCTCGGCTAATGGTGAGAATTGGCGCTTGCCAAGCCTTCGCCAACAGCTTAATGTTGCTGTCCGCGGATTCCAATTTACTGGCTGCGCTGCCTGCGACGGCCCTGCACTTTGGGGCCGTAGTATGTCATGATGCGAACGTGTTCGCGACTGCAGTACAGCACCTTAGTGTCACCGCAGACCAATCGCCCTCGCCACAGCTGCCATGACTGCGTGGAATGCCTGTGCTTGTGGACCGTCCGGGTTCGCGACCACAGTAGGCTTGCCGGCATCCGCGTCGTGGCAGATGCTCGGATGCAGAGGGATGTCCCCGAGCAGCTCGATACCCATCTGCTCGCACTTCCTCCGCACACCTAGACCGAGTCAGCAGGGGTGGCGCGCCAATCGAGGGCGGGACGATGCCTACCATCAATCCCGAAAATATCGTGATGATGGCCACAGTTGGTGCACGTAAATGTGCTCATGTTCTGCACCATACCCAGCACGGGCAGATTGACCTTCTTGAAGAGATCGACGCCCCGCAGAGCGTCTCGCAAGGCGAGATCTTGCGGCGTGGAGACGATGACGGCGCCTGCACCGTATCAGCACTGCACCTAAAACAAGACTTCGCGCGACGAAGGTCTACCTGCAAGCTCGATGCTCTGGGTGATGGTCAGCTGGACGTCGCCAGTCCCCGGAGGCATGTCCAGGATCAGCAGGTCCAGCTTCGGCCAGCTGACCTCGAAGAGGAGCTGGTTCATCGCCTTCTGCACCATGAGTCCTCGCCATGCCACTGGACTGTCCAAAGGTACTAGGAAGCCCATTGACATTGCTTTCACGCCATACGCAGTCAATGGCAGTAGTCGATTGTTGGTGTCCAGCTCCGGCTCCATGCCTTCGAGCTGGCGTGGTAGTCAGTATCAAGAGGGAATTCGCAGCATACGGACATCAATACCTTGAGCAATGTTGGTATGCTAGGCCCGTAAATGTCGGTGTCGAGGATGCCGGTGGTGATGCCTTGGCGTGCAGCAGCGAGCGCGAGATTGACGGCGATGGTGCTCTTGCCCACGCCACCCTTTGCACTGCTGACGGCCACGACTTTGCTGATATTCGGGATCGGCCGCTTCTCTGGCAAGCCTACGGCAGGTCAACTATGAAAGATGTCTCCCCTCGTCAAAGTCTGGCTTGTGGTACCTCGTTTCATGCGAGCAGCCAAGTTCGGTGGCGTGCCAGCACGCGGGAGACCCTGCACTTACCGTATCAACATATGTTGCTGGACATCTGTTACTGCAGAGAGGTAGGGATCGGGAATAATGGGCGAGAGTGTAATGTGCAGGGTCCACACCTACCAGAGGGTTCTCATGGCCAGCGAGTGAGGCGTGGTCTACCGAGAAGGAGCGGGCCCCCAACATGTAGCGGACGAGAGAGCATCGGAATGGCGCAGGGAGTCGGAGCATCGAGCTCACCGTCACTGCCATCGACCTCGTACGGGAGGCGTGCAGGAGACACGAGGAGGAAGACGTTGTGGTAGAGGTGCGGGCTTCGGCAGTGGGCCCGTGCCCCAGCGGACCTCCTTTCGACGACAACGACGTACAGTCGTCATCAGCAACACCATATCTTCTTATTACTGCACCTACGACTTTGTAGTGTATCGAGCGTCATGCGGGTGTATCACGGCGCCATACCTTGATCTTTCTCGTATCTGCAGGTCCCGCCAAGGATGTCATACCGGCAGGTGTCCGCCGCCGAGGACGACGAGGGTGTGCCCGACACCTCATCCGGACGCAATGGATTGCCTTTCGCGCCTGCTCAATACCCAGAGCGACGTTTCTTCCGTTCGCCCAACGCGCTGCACACTGCGATCTCGGTGGCGGCCGGCACGGTCATGGCCCTCTTTGGCTATGAGCAAGGCGTCTTTGGCGGCATCATTGTTGGCGAGGACTTCTTGGAGTACTTCCACAATCCGTCGCCGGGCATGCAAGGCTTCGTCACAAGCGTGGGTCACGGCGTAGATGCGTTGATCAGAGAACTGTTCTGACGACTACCTCGTAGGTCTACGATCTTGGGTGTTTCGCAGGCGCAATCCTCACTCTGTTCGTTGGCGAGAGGCTAGGTCGCAAGCGCATGCTACTCATCTTCACCGTCATCATGGGCGCCGGGATCGTGGTTCAGACATCCAGCCACAACATGACTCAGATGGTCTATGGGCGCTTCATCGCTGGCATCGGTAATGGCGGCAACACTGCCACTGCACCCGTCTGGCATGTCGAGACTTCGCATCAGAGTGCCAAGGGCAAGGCAGTTGTCAAGGAGATGGCAGTCAACGTCTTGGGCTTCGTCATCTCCAACTTCGTCACCCTCGCCTTTAGCGGTCTGATGACCGAAGCCCAGTGGCGCTTCCCCCTCGGCATCCAGCTGATCTTCGTCGCCATCATCCTGATCATGGTCCCGCTTCTGCCGGAGAGTCCTCGATGGCTTTTGGCGAGGAAGCGTGACGACGAAGCCCGCCACGTTCTGGGCATGCTCAACGATCATGACGCGGAGGAGGAGTTCGAGCAGATCCGCAGTTCGGTCAAGGCTGAGCAGGCCGCGCAAGGATCATGGTCACAGCTTCTCAAGGGGGGCATGGCCACGCGCAGGGTAGTACTCGGCATGATCTTGCAGGTGGCGCAACAGCTAAGCGGGATCAACGTGCTTGCGTACTATCTTCCAGTGGTCCTACACCGTAGCGTCGGCCTTCCTCAATTGACAGCACGCTTCGTGGCTGCCGGGAACGCCGTGAGTTTCTGGCTTACCACGTCGGCCTCGATATTCTTCGTCGACAGGATCGGCAGGCGCCCGCTACTGATGCTCGGGGCCGGTGTCATGGCAGTGGCCTTCTTGGGCGTGTCGATCGGTGTAGGCGCCGGGATTGCGTCGCCGGCGAAGCATGCCCCTGGTATCGCTGCGACGGCCTTCATCTGGCTCTACTTCACGGCCTTCTCGAGCGGCTGGATCTCGGTGCCATGGCTGTATCCAGCTGAGGTGAATTCGCTGAAGTTCCGGACCAAAGGCGCCGCTCTCGCCACCGCCTGCGACTGGCTTTTCAACTACGTCGTCGTGCAGACGACTCCCCCGGGGATCCAGCATCTCAGGTGGGGTCTCTATCTCATCTACTCGGTCCTGAACGCCGCGTTCGTGCCCCTGGTCTACTACCTTGTCGTGGAGACGCAAGGCCGCAGTCTTGAGGACACGGACCAATGGTTCGAGCGCAACAAAGACTGGCTCGTTCACAGGGCAGATCACTCCACCACCGGTGACAGGGTCACGAACGGGATCGCCATGACCTCGCTTCCGAGTCCGGAAGACCACGAAGCGATGATGACTGCGTTCGAGGTTGGTGATGATGGCTCCGACGGTAGTGCCACGAGCCGTCGCAGCAGCTATTCTTTCATCGATTAGACGGGCTGATCGGACCGAGTTCAACTCCATACCGAAGCAGCGACGAGGCACGACTTGTCACAATGCTCCAGGATTTGCATCCCTCAGAGCGTTGTAGCTGACCCCCATGCGTTGGCAGTACACACCACGGTCCAGGCCTCGCTCCTGTGCCAGCTTCTCCCCGTTCAGGATGCACGTGTCGCAGTAGCCGCGCTGGACATCGTAGCAGCCCCAAGGCGTGGAGCGGCATGGTGTTCCGAGTCTCTGGGACCGTTCGCAGCGGATGAACCGTGCATTTTCTAGAGCAGTACCGTGAGCGGCATGTCGACAAATGGAATGCCTTGGGATCTGTCGACTACACATCTGGACGGCATTGGGAGATCTCTGGCGGCGTGTCAGGGTCAGGCCATCTTCAAGCCAACATTATACAGCGTACCTCGCTCGATTGCTGGGCCATGATGCGTTGGGTTTGAAAGTCTGGCATAAAGCGCCCGTTGATTTCCTGCAGCTATTTGGACAAACACTCTTCTATGTAAGACTGGACGCGGCTTCATATGCCTTCATCTCTGCATCCATGCCCCTCCGCCGACGACTCCACGGCGCAGCAGACCGCACCCATCCAGCGTCGACTCCTCTGCGCAATAACTCGGCCTCGCCAAACCACGTGGGAGTCTCCCCATCCGGTCGCAGCTGGGATGATGACAGTATACATACGACGGCACGACGGGCGTAGGCGTACGTAAGGCGGAAGTCACTCTGCGCCTCCCGTAGCCCTGGGCCTTGGGAAAGCAGCCAATCTGAGTCGCGGGTGGCAGCAGCGCCTGATATACCAGGCCGAATGCCGATCTTCTCCATTCGCAGTCGATCGCGTGTGCATGAGCGGTGCAGCACATGGGGTCCACCGTGGCTCCCATCCGCCAGGCCATCGTCGCACGATCCCGCTACCGATCTCCCGGATCTCGCGGCGCCTCTCGCTACGCACGACGCCATGCGTTCGGCAGCAGAGCCTTCCGTGCCCCGGATCGGTGAAGTGCTGACGTTGGCGTGCGAGGCGCTGTGTCTCGCGGAGTGGCCGCCAGTACCCACTGCGTTGTGGACGGAGACGGGTAACGTGCAGTCGGCCTGCCGGCGCGGACACGCCACACCCGCAGCCGCGATCCACGGGCTTGGGCCCAGGCCCCTGCCCTCGGACGAATTGGCAACGTGCGTATGCTGCGGAGCGGACTCGCTGCAGGCCCGACCGAGAAAGGCAGCATGCATCTTGATGCCAAGAGCCAAGGGTTTGAGCACTCGCTCGCAGTGGATACGCCGCTGGCGAGGCCAGCGGTGCGTGAGTCCGTCGCAGAAGCTACGCTACTGCACTAGGGACGCGGTGGCCACCATTGACGCGCAAATGGATCTTCAGCCTACTTTTGGCGGATTGTGCTGTCTTCGTCACTGGATGGGCTGGGAGAGAACACTGCGTCTCGCACGCCATGACTCTGCGGAGCCAGGGCCGTCGACGGATATGCAATGTAGGCAACGCTGACGGGCATAGGCACCGCGTGCCACTAGCTTGACAATTGACTTAAGCTCGCCCTCCGACCCAGTAACGTTGTCTCGAAGGCAGCGGCAGTGAGTGCTGCGTATTGACATAGGGTGGTGCCGATCGATGCCGTGAGTCCCAGGACCTGAAAGGCGCATGACCAAGGCCTACTCTCGCCATCGAATCCAGTCTCCGCTATCGAATCCAGTCTCCGCTAGCGCCGACTCTACACCGAGGCGGCGTGTGGAATACATCCTCATGCGACGTGCTTGACTCGTCGAGGTCTCGAAGCCGTGCGTCGACGAGGAGTTGCTTTGATGTCGTGATCACAGCTCGCGCCCAAGCGAACAGCCACCAGGATGGCGAGTGCTTGTGAATCGTCTCCCAGCGTCTCGAGAACACGATCAAGGTCCGTCGCAACGTCAGCCGGACTTTGTTTGGGCAGTTGTCGAGTTCGATACGTCCAGTGCAGCTGGCGCATCGGGGTTCGCTCGGCCTCGTCGGGTCCGAGAGGGCACGCAGACAGCCTCAGGCTCGCAGATCCCAGCACAGCCGGGCAAGTGGGCACCGGGCTTCACCGGCAGCCTCTCGCCGGGCCTTCGTGACAGTCCTTCGTCATCTCGTCACCTGTAAGTCAGGCGTCAAGGCTCTTCACCGGCGACAGCGTCACCGGAACGGCGTCACCCAGAGGTCTGCTGATTGACTAAGCGCGGCTAGCAGCGCCTTCCGCTGAGCTCTACGTATCGTTGATCTTCGCCGTCGCACCGGGCGGGCTTGTGTCCGAGGCTTAGCACCGCTCTTAACACAGCCTCCAATAACGACCACCTGATCTCGGCTTCTCGTGTCATCTCTCACTGTTCCTCCTTCTCACACTGAACATCACAAGTTGACAGCGGACAGTCTGGTGACTCACTCGGCAACAGCAGATCCCCAGATGGCGGCAGCAGACTACTTCAACCCGGGGGCCGGCGGCATGCCTCCCCACGCGGCACCGCAGCAGGCGCCCAGGCCTCAGCACCCGCCGCGGCCATCCACGCAGAGCAACAGCACCCTCCCGTACCCACTCTCCGACGCCCCGCCACCGTACTCGGCCTTCACGGATCCGCGGCCACAGAGCCAGCCCCCGCCAATAAGCCGACCGCAATCACAGCACGTCAACTTCGCCCCGACAAACAACTACCCGCCGGCTCAAAACGGGTACGCGCCAGACAAGCAAGGATACCGGCCCTCGGCTATGCAGAGCGTATACCCACCCCAGCCGCCGCACGCAGGGCCCTACCCGCCGCTGCAATCGCCGTATCAGCCCGTGCAGCCTGTACAGCAGCAAGGCTACCCATTCCCGAACGGCAAACCACCCGGCCACTCTGACCCAGCTCGACGGGCGTCCGCTGCGCCGGCCTACCGAGACGACTCGCGCTCCCGCAGCAGGAGCCGGAGTCGCAGCCGGAGTCGCAGGCGGCACCACCGCCACCACCGCGAGCAGCCTCCGGCGAAGAAGAAGGGCAGCAGCGTCTCCACGTTCCTCGGTGCGGGTGGAGGCGCGATCATCGGCGATGCGATCTTCCCCGGGCTGGGAACACTGGGAGGGGCGCTGCTGGGAGGCGTGGGCGGGCACGAGTACGGCAAGAAGGACAAGAGGAGCTACAGCAACCCGAGCAGGTCGCGGTCGTACAATAGCAGTCGGGAGTACGACGATGACTATGATGGGAGAGGGCGGAGGAAATACTAGGGCTACGATGGGGCGTGGGAGCCGGCGCGCTCCAGCTGAATGGGGAGAGGGTGGAGGATCATATGAAGTGTTCTTAGCGGACGGTGTTGACGATATACCGATTTATGATTTAGGTCATGGCTTGTACGAGTAAACCGTGGCTTCTGCGGAAAGCTTGACCAAGCGCTCGTGCAGCGGCTGGTCGGCGGCGCTGGTCCGATCTGATCAGTACCCTGGCACTTCCCGTCTGTTCATACTTGCTACACTAGTCTCATCGATTCCACTCCTATCGTGTCGTCCGGCATCAAGAAATTCGGCGGTATGCCCATTGGAATGGCAGAAGAACGAGGCATTCTCCGTCACACGACCGTGGGGGATGCCTAAGTCGATCGTAGGGGCTTGCCTCCTGCACGCAGTGAGTCGGAAGGGAGCCAGCCTTGTTACGTGTGACATGAATGACTTCCAGTCAAGATCTCGAGATCAGAGGCAGTCCTCGATTGCTCCAGAAGACCTTCCACGTCGCAGCCAAATTCAAGTCACAGACATGCACGATATCGAATACCGTGATGGACCATGTATCCCTTCATCCTGTTCGTGTCGGGTGGGCGGTACGCCTCTGCCTGTACCGCTAATCACGCGGCAATCGCGCCTCTTGTACAGACACCTCTTGATCAGACAACCCTTGTAGTGCGCCCTCCCCACTGCCGTGTGCGCCATTATTAGCCTCTCTTGTCAAGCCTCGCGCGCTCGCATATGTGATGGGAGCTGAGACGGCAGGGCGGATCGACGGCGCCCGACTGACCCGTGTGCAAGTAATGCACCGCCAACACGCGCTGTTGTCCGGTTGTTTCAAGCGATCACGCTGAATAGCTGTGTGCCTATGACGAGCTGCGTCGGCTACGTGCATTCTGTTTGCATTCACCTGGCATGATTTCCTTCCGTTGGCATCGACACTCTGCCTTCCTCGGTTCGCAAGCCCAGTCGATCAACACACTGCTGGCTCTCCCTGTAGGGGAAGTGTGTCGAACGGTGGGGAAGAGGTGGACGGCATCATAGCGTAATGAGATGGCGACTCCACAGATTCCCACAATCCGGGTCGGGGAAGGATGCCGGTGGATGCTTAGATTGTCCGTGCGTTCCGCAGATCGTAGACTGCTGGACGAGGCGACAGAGCAGTGGTGCACCGTTGGCGGCAGGAGACACGAACGCCAGACGGTCTTTGCTTGCCCTTCCAGATCCCCTGTCAGGGTAGCGCAGCAGGCACTGGGGAGCGCAGGCAGGCACGTCTCAGATGCCCGGCGGCTCCCCGGGAACACCCACCTTCGAGGCTCGAGCTCCCTCAGGCGGCCGCAGCCGTGGTGATTGGGTCGTCGAGTCAGAAGCTCAACGGGCCACACGACACACCATCACGCCCTTCCGGCTTTGGGAGCTTCTGACGAGCGCCCACGGGTATCGACAGTATATCGGCTTACCCTCGCTGCCGCCAGACGACCGATTCCGTCATCTGTCGAGCCCCGATATCGCCTCGAAGCTAGGCTTATCAGCCTTCGGGAGCCACCACCAAGGTACCTGAGGCCGCGGTACCCGACGGGCTGCCTTGACGACACAGCGGATCTCGTGCCTGGCGCTCAGCATGTGCTCCCGCGCTGAGACATAGCTGCCAGCTGCGCGTGTGTCGCCCATCCGGCCAAGACTGAAGAGTCATCGACCGACTCGACTCCATCCGCCTGGAGCGTCCCTATACCATGGAGGCCACGTCCAGTAGCTCCCCTACCCGGACCATCTTGTCATAGCACTCGCCCCATTCCCACGGCATCGACCTTCACCAACGCTCGCACTGCCTCTCGTCGGGTGGACAGGCATCAACGCCCAACCTTGGGCAACGCGACCTCCCCATCGCCAGCCCAAGATGCATCAGCACCCCCGTCCAGCTCCACGCAGCGCCTCGGCCGCGAGCAACCTCTCCACCAATCCAGAGCGGACGAACAACCAGAGAGAAGGACTGCCGCAGCGCACCCGGTCCAGCGTCGACTTGGCGTCGTATACCGAGCGCACGGCCGGCGGCGGCGAGTCGCCTCGTGCGGCCGAGAGCGCCGGCCTGCAGGACAAAGAGACGCTGCGGCTCAATCAGATCATACAGGTAAGATGGGTAGAGAGGCAGGATGGGCACAGAGAAGAGAGAGGGATGGGGCTGACGCAACGTCCAGCACTTCTACACCAAGGCCGCGTTGACGATATGTTCGGCCAGAGCGCAGCTGCCGCGGGTACGGGCTCAGGACGGCAACATCAAGCAGGATCGCTGGGTGAGTCTGTTCCTCTTCGTGTCTCCTTACCTGTCCGCCACATGACTTTCCTGCTTGCTCGTTGGACTGTCTGGCTGGAGATGCCTTCTGGTCAGCCCTCCAGGCCTGTCATGCCGCCCGAGCTTGCTCACGATCGGTGGCGGTCCTGTCTCGCGTTCAACGCTGATGGCTGCTCGGCCACTTCGTGCCACTTCGTGGACCACCAAAGTCGGACGAGCAACGGAGATGTACTGGCTTGCGGTTGATGACAGTCGTGGAGCGCGTGTACCCAGGGCACAGTATCTCCGCTCGCTGCGTCCCTGTGGGCATGTACCGGCCGACTGCATCCCAAATGGCCCACCGCCCATTGGGACGCACTGACGCTGGTCGGGAAGCGATGGAACATTGGCCGACTACGTCTGAACTGCTTGTAGAGATCCCCAGCCGGATTCTTTTGATTGCTGTTCAAGCTCGCCCGCAGGCCCTTGTGCTGCTTCCAGCGTTCGCTTGATATCTTGCTCTTTGTGCGCGCCCTGCCTGGCTGCGATCTTGCGTGCCGTGTATATGGCTATGGCTTCAGGAGGCTGATCTTACTGCCATGACAGTTCAATATCGTGTTGGACGATACCGATGCCTTGTTGGAGGGACTGCAGGAGTGGAAACGCCCCGACTTGACCTTTGACAGGCCGCCGCCCCTCGTGATAGAGGTGTACCTTGATACGGCCCGCCTGAACCAGAACCAGGCTCTTGTCATCGCCGACGAGAATGGCAAGCGCTGGGACGTCGCGGACGCTCTCGCTGGCTCCGCGGACTCCAGTCCCCGTCCGACGAACAAGCAAGGCGGGAAGTTCTGCGAGGTGGTGCTGGAGCGCTGGACCATCGAACTGGGGGACGAGGACGCCGCCATGGGCCGCAACGACCCGCTGCCGAACGTGTACAAGAAGGGCGTCGTCCTCTTCCGCTCGCTGTACACCTTCCTCCGCTTCCTGCCGACCTGGAAGCTCTACCGCCGGCTCGGACGACAGCTCACCAACGGCGGTGGCGGCCTGAGGGTCAAATACCGCATCCGGCAGGGCGGCCTAGCGCTGCCAGCGTCACGAGACGCCCTACTGACGCCGCTCTTTCCTCACAACACCACCCACCAGCAGCAACAATACTTCTTCGACAGCGACGAAGACTACGACGACGCCGCCACCGCCGCCACCGTACCACCACCTGCCAATGGACCGCGGAGACATCGCTTTGACGCTCTCGCGACTCCATCGGGCCCTCTGCGAATATCACTTCTATACCGATCTTCTTGTGATTTTGCTGTGGCTAGCGCTGAGGCGCTACTGAGCTCGCACTTTGGAAGGCGCGAGAGCGACCCGGCGGCAACAACGACGATGGTACGTACACCTTTCCCTTTCATATCGCGGACAGATCACACCGCACCGCCACCACCTGCCCCTCCTCATACCCCCTACAAGCATGCCGAGATCGACGCGTCGCCGCTTGGCTCTGCCCAGCGAGACACCGCCGCCGCGTCGCCTCAGCATCGCTACCACTCCGCCTGCCGTCTTTGGTATCGCGGAGATGGCAGACTGACGCGTCGAGCACTACCGCTATCTCAGCTGCACCCAAGGCTTCTATCACAGCGCAAGACTATGCATCGCTGCTGATGGGAGCCTTTAACGCGCTGAGGCGGCAAGGCTTGCACCGACGTCCCCTGTTCCCGTCACATTTTGTCACCGCACCAACATCTACATCACAGCAGCATTCAGCACGGTGGTTCCTTTGCAGCGTTGAGATGTTAACATTGCAATCTACAGGACCGCATCCCGGAGATGAGTGGGCGCGCCGCGTCCGCCACCACGAAGTAAGACGTCCCTGAATCAAAATCAAAATGATTGTGCTTTCGCTCAAACCACCAGCAAACATTCACTGACTCTTGCTACCAGGAGATCGCCTTTCAAGGCCGGCTCGCTGAGCTCTTCCCCCCGCCCCCATCTCCCCCTCGCGCCCGCGGAGGGCTTCTCCCCGCCCCAGACGTCCATGGCGCGCGGCGGAGAATCATACAAGCCGTCGCCAGACGACTTCATCAAGACCATGGACGCGCAGAAGGCCGAGATCCGGGACATAGGACGTCCCGGGTACCGCGCCTCCCAGCACCGCGTGAGCCTGAACACGCTGCCGCAGCAAGCGCTGCGAGCACCACCTCACTCGCTGCCCAACGAGACAGCCATCGCCTCCTCCGCCTCCTCCCCCATGGCGCCACCCTCCCTCCCGCGCTACCAGAGCGCCTTCGCCGGCCGCACCAAGCGCACCTCGTCGACGTCCCAGCCGGAGAAGGCGCAGGAGAGCGGCGGCAGCTCCGCGCGCGGCTCCACGAGCGACCAAGCTGCCTCGGGAACCAAGAGCGACGACGAAGCGATCCAGGACTTCGTGGGCTTGCTGGAGTCGGACAAGGTCAAGTTCGCGAAGCTCTCCAAGCCCGCGCCACGCCGCAACATCGACCTCTCCACCTTCCGCGCCCTCCGAGAAGAGAGCAGCATGCTCGCCGACGACATGAGCGCGTCCTCCTTGCTCAACCAGGCCTCGACCCCGCCTTCCCGCCGCCTGAGCAATGTCCCGGCGCTCTCGACCAGCTCCTCGCCTCGCCCGTTGAGCCACACCACGCACGTCCGCAGCCGGCTGTCTACGCAGAGCATTGCCGAAGAGGCATCGAATCCGACGGGCGACAGCACGGATGAGGAGGGAGAGGGAGAAGAGCCGCTGCTGTTCCGCACGGACGAGGTATGAGGGGGGTCTCGTGGGCAGCAGCACATGGCGCATGCATACACGATTGACGTTGGAGCGGGAGTTCTACTATACGCGTGGCGGAGATAGCTTGATGTGTACTACAATGGACGATTCGCTCTCCGTTCTGCAAGAGATGGCGCATGCTCATACACTTGACTCAGTGGTGCGGTTGCTAATATGCATACAGCCGAGATGGCCTTCCAAGACTTCGAGAAGAGATCGAGTCTCCGCGATGCGATGAATGGTTCGTCCGAGCTTGCCCGGTTGCCTCAATGGCAGATGCGCCCTGTTGGCGCGATGGGAGAGTGAGATGGCTACTACTATGGAACATGGGCCCTCCGTGCCGCACCAGATGGCTCATGCCTGCATTGCTGCCTCTACAACAGATGGGTGTTGTCAGCGCAGCCGAGATGGCTGAGTTGTAGTTCGATGCAACAGATTGCTTGGCGGTCGCCCAACCGCCCCCACTTGCCGCGGCATCGACCTTCACCTTGGCCGCAAGCACGTTGCGCCCACCAGCGCTCGCACCGCACCGCAACATGGCCGCGATGCCAGAATCGCCACACGGCGGCGCCAGACCGCCGGCGATGAAGCGACACAGCAGTCAGTCGTCGCACGGTGGCTCGAGGCAAGTCGCAAGCCCCAGCTCAGTGGGCCAAGAGCCTCATCCGCTGCGACACGCTGTTGGAGGCCGAGGCAGGCATGCGAAGGTCGTCTTACCGCGCAATCACAACAGTGGGCGCAATCTGGCGAAGATGGGCAAGCAGGCGGCGGCCGGCCAGCACGTACAGTATGCGGACGACGGCAAGAGGCACGCGCGGCAGAGGAGCCACGAGGGCGACAGTGAGATCCGCTTACCCGGGTCGCTGGACGAGAGTCGACCGTCGATCAAGCGCAACATGACGTCGCAGGAACTGCCGAGGAACAAGTCGGGCACGAAGCTGAAGAAGAACCTATCGCATGGGCAGCTGACCAGGCTGTCTTCGGGGAAGAACCTAGTGAATATGGCGCTGACGCACAAGGCGCCGCCTTCGCCCGGTCTGAAAGGCAAGAAGGGCAGGGCGAGGAGCGAGGAGATTTCGCGAGAGAAGGATCTGCATGAGCAGGAGGTGGACTTGCAGAGGATGCAGCAGGAGAGGAAGGCGAGCCAGGAGGCTGGTGCGCCGAGGAAGGTCGGCTTCGCGGTCGGCAGTGCTGGCGATAATAGCGATGATGGGGAGATGCCGCAGATGGAGGGCAGTGGGATGCAGGACGATGAGTGGACGGACAACAGCGCGAGCGCGAGTCCGATGAGCACGAGGCTGAATACTGCAAGCAATTCCAGGAGACCCAGTGTGGCTGTCGACAAGCCGCCGGATGAGGAGGAGGGGGAGCCGCAGCATCCTAACATCAAGTTTCACATGACGGAGCTCAAGGCGCCGAAGCGACTGGAGGAGCAGATGAAGGACTCGACTTCGGAAGCTGAGCGCACACCCCCTCATAGCGAGGAAGAAGATGTTGATGATGGAGACGAAGACGACACACCAAGTCCGAAGAGCATGCCTGTCGATCCGATCTCGGAGCATATGGACTCGACTCCAGAGCCTGCAGCGTTGCAGCCCCATGCGGAGAAGTCTCCAGTGCCGACTCGAAGCCCACTACACGCTGCCAAAGAGCATGTGAACCCGGCGGCCAAGCGACTGACCAGCGCACAAGCTCCTGCTCCTGCACTCCTGAGCAATATCAGCGCGCTCGACGATCTACACAGCGCGCGAGCCTCACCTGCCCCTTCTCTCCGCTCAACTCGATCGATCAGCGTCAACGACGGCGCGGCCGATACCGAACAGGTCCACGAGCTCGTCTCGAAATTCCTGCCAAGTACCTCCCACCCCTCGACCGGCAGCGGGGCCAACACGGGAGCGATGAACACCCCAAAGATGGGCAGCTTCCAAGGCAGCACGCTCGAAGACGAAAGCACATTGCACCGCGCAGCGAAGGCCACCGGCGTGACGTTCAGCGCTGGCCCCGTTAGTCCCGGGTCCACGCGCTCGGCGTCGTCCGGCGCCACCACGCCCGCGCTGGGCCAGAGCCGGATCGAGCGGAGCATGGCGCGCGACAAGGCGCTGGCGGACCACGAGGCCCTTAACGAGCGCCGCCCGTTCCTGCCCGCGCACATCTTCGACCGCCGCAACGAGACGCTCAAGTCGTACCTCAACCTCATCGCGCTGGGCGCCGACGGGCAGCCCACCATCGGCCTGCCGCTCAGCCCCGCGATCTTCCAGGGGCGATTTAAGGCCGTTAACATCGAGCTGAAGGTCGTGCAGAAGTTCCGGGACCCGATCGCGGAGTCCGTCAGGCGGATGAAGAAGTGCCCGGGGACGAAGCTGGCGCAGCGCGCGAGCCCGTTGAAGATGAAGACCAGCAAGTCGGCTGTTGCACTACCTTCGAGGGTCAAGCCGGTGCCCGAGCCGAGCAAGCTGGCTACGTCTGTCTCGCCGCCGAAGGCTGGTCCGCCTGTAGGTGCGCAGGCCAAGAGTCATAGCCCGCAGAAGACCGTCTCGGGGCTGCAGGGCGCTAAGAGCGCGGTGCAGATCCAGCCGCGCCGCGGTGTGAGTTTCGCGGGCATGGAGCCGATTGTGCGGGAGCAGAAGAGTGCGGAGGAAGAGCTGACGGGGCCGGATGCGATTGCGAAGATGCTGTGGGATAATGTTATCGGGTAGGCGAGTGGCCTTACGTTCTTGCTGACCTTGTCTTTACGGGATTCAGTCATCAGTCGCGAGTCGGCTGGCGCTCGTTACTTGTGTATCTCTGCGGTGTACACGCTTGCTTGCTTGCTTGGTGGGTTGCGTTTAGCGAGCGGGATGTTTACGGGGGATTTTTATGGGATTGTTTATGGGGACGTTTACGGGATGGGCTGGGCAGCTTCATTGGGGCGCACACTTGGGCTCGAGACGATATGCTACGGATGCCGCGGCCGACATACGCATCGTCAGGGGTAGATACTCTACGGAAGCGCTCCACGACCATCTTCTTCCAGCGTTTGCCATCTTGTTCGGCCCCCGGGGCTTGGCACTCGGATCTGTCATCCCCACGCGGGGAGAATCTGGGGCACGGCGCTAATGCAGGAACACAAAGTCTAATTTGGATCCAAGCCCTTGATGCCAGGCCGAGACACCTCATCGTGGAGTCAGCTGACACGACATGTTTCCCGACTCGCAATGTGATCAGCGCAGAAAGCAGAGTGCTGCTCAGACCGGTGTGTGGCTCACAGCGCGGGGTGCAGCGCAGCAGCATTCTCTTGCCCTCTGCTGCACAACAACCACACTAACCGAAACAAGCTGTTTGCGCCGCGTGACCTGTCTCCAGCAATTTCCACCCAGGCGCGCTAGAACATCGATTGGTGTCTGAGACCCTGAGGATGTCATACGGCATGTGTTGGTGAGATGGCCTTCCGGCATGCATATAGGATCCGGTAGGCGCCCATGCGCTGGCAAGCGCTCGTACTCTCGTTCTGCCTCCCTGCCGCTCGCCCACTGGACTCTTGGCGACGACGACGTCGACAGCAATCACGGTCTTTTCCACTCATTAACAGCATACCGACAGACAGTCTTTACCTGGGACTCTGACGCAGACGAAACGAAACAAATCCTCGAACCCTCTGCAACTCTTTGAAACGCCCAGCTTTGAGACAGTATCTGCGTCTCGGATATTCTGCGTCGTCTCGCCTTCACAACTCGAGGCCAGAGTATACCACTACCGGGAGTCGCTTCACTCGACCTCGACACGGCACTGCACTCTCATCAGCATCTCACCCCCGCCTTGTTTCCTGGATATTCGATCAAGTGTCAACAAACCCAATAATCAGCCGCATTCCAGACAGCGTCATCTTGCGCCAGCATTCCGGTTGCCCAGAGCAACTCGATCCCTCCTACCTCCCACAGATCTAGACCGATCAGTACCACATGCGCCTTCGAAGCTACTCAGCGACAGCGCTGGCCGCCGCCGCCATCTTCAATCCGCTCGCCTTCGTTGCCGCACAGGCATCGCCCGTCAACACGGACGGCGTCAAGGCAGTCGATCTTGTCCAGGATGGCGCGCCCGCGGATATCACGCTCGCGACAACAACGCATACGGTGACCCGGACCGTGATGCGCGTGGTCCAGACCGAGTTTGCAACACGGAACTCGACAATCTCGAACAAGGCCGTGCCGTCGTTGACCCTCACGCCGTACTATAACGGTACCGCGAGTCTGCTGGGCACAGGTGCGGCGCTGAGCACCGTGATGACACAGAGCGCACGGTCTATGGTTCCCAGTGCAGCGGCATCGAACCTTGGTCTGGATGTTGCTGGTCTGGTTGCTGCGGCCGGCATAGTCGGCGTGTTGGTGTTTTAGTCTGACGTGGAGTGCCTCATCTTCTCGAAACCCGCGCTGGCCGTTGGACACTTGATTTCTGCTGTACGACATTCATGAACCACGGCTGACGATGGCACTATCGCCGGCTTTGGTAATCTGGGATGGCGTACGAAGGTGAAAGGCCGTAGTTCCCTGCCTTGTCAGGCACCGATTATGTCGAAGAGTATGCCGGGAGATTGCATGTGTATACTTTGATAGCCGACGTGTAACTCTCGCCACCGCTGCTCATCTGTCATCGCAACCCTGCAGATCGTTACATCGCGTTCCGTGAGACAACCGCTGTCCAAGTGGTCGTGTCGCCCCAATTGTAAGATCGTGAATCGCGTGTAGGTCCGAGTCCTGATGAACGGTAAGTACATACACCTGATGTACATGCAGCTACTGCCTCCGCGAGTCAGACACATCGCGAGGTTCCGTTGGCCATAGCTACCAACCGGCCAAAACGTTTGCTCTAATCGCATTGCGCAATAGTCAACACTGCTAAGTACGTCTAAGGCTGCTACTCTTCTAGGAGCCTAGCGCTTATTACAACCTTTAATTTAATAGCACGTACTAGCGTTGTCGCGCGCTACTCTACGATCGCCTCCTCCCTACCGGCCTATACTCCTCCGCCCTCGCTACTACTAGCGCCAGCGTCAGCGCTAGCGCCGCCGCTATAATAAACGTCGCATTACGCCGTACTCTCGATATAATAGTACGATAGCCTATTAGCTCCTTACGTAGATAGCTACCCTGCCGCCGCAACCGCGTTAGACTCGGTACATCGCCTTAAACGATTCCTATCTCGTTGCGTAGCGGACATAGGAGTATACTAGTTTAGTCGTCGTCCTATATATATAGTACTAACCGCACCCTAGGATTAGATCCCTCCGCCGGCTAGTTACCGACGATTCGAGAGACTTCTAATATTATTCGCTAGAAAAATAGGAGGAGTTAAAAGCGGAAGCGCTACGTATAGCGGACATACTATAGGCGAAGCTAAAGCTCGCGATGCTACGGAAGTATAATTAAGCCGGTAGGCTAATAGAGACTAACGAGGGCAAACTTACTCCCGAGCCGTACTACTACTACCGCCTTTAAGACGCCCTCGGCAAGCCTACGGAGCGGTATATAGTCTTCGCGAGTAGGACGGATAGGGCTTACGCCTACTATAAACGCTTTAAGAAGCCCGGATATACTATAATAGAAGTAAAGTAGGTACTAGTAAAAGAGAGCGTTGCCGCGCTATAAGTAGAGTACGCTACGCTCCGGGAGATAGTAAAGGAGTAAGGCGCGAAGGTAGAATAGGCTTAACGGCTCCTAACCGAGTAGATTAGGGCGCTAATACTAACGATAGAGAATACTAGGGTAATGCTAACAATTAAGAGTAGTATATAGAAGGTCGTTACTCTCGTAAAACATTAATAGTAGTACACTATCCTAAGAGCCGTCTTTACTAAAATCTAAGTAGGCTACGGCGCCTCGTACCTCTATATTACCGCTAACATTAATACTATGTCGATAGCTACAATTATAGTAGGCGCCGACACTGTGCCTTCGTTTCCTAACCCTATTTAACATTTAGATAACACCCGGGAGTACACGTATTACTTCCGGTATAAAGACACTTCCGACGTATCCGGAGTATATAGCTTATATACACGACATACATTAAACTAGTACTATTAACGTTTAACATACTAAGCTAGGTAGCCTAGGGTGCTACTATATTGCCGCTAATAACTATTGTTAGCATCGACACGGTAGCTATTAGATGTCGCTATGTCGCCGCTATTAACTATTGTTAGTATTAACACTATAGCTATCGGATGTCGCTATATTGCCGCTATTGCTATGTTGCCGCTAACAATCGATTGTCTTAGTAAAAACCCTAACATTCGCTACTATACTAAAGAACGCGAGTTTAGAGTTTATACTATAGCTAAACGCCGCTAACACGCTATTATAAGGTTAATATCGCTAGTATAAAGCTTAAAGTAGTCTTCAATTAATGCTATAGAGTTAGAGAACAAGCTTATAAGGTGTCTAGCCTTGTCCGCCTCTATTCCGACACCGCCTACCTTGTGCCCTAATGTTGCGATCCGACAAAGTCGTCTCGACGTAGTAGAGCTCTATAGGCTTAGTTAGTATCAAGACACGGGTGTAGGAATACTTCTCTCTATGTTAGTAGGAACTAATGAACCTCTCTAAGTGAATTACTAAGCGTTAGTATACGAAGACCTTTTAGTTAGATTGAAACATAAGTTAAATACAAACTACCTATAAAGAGATCTATCGCGATATATACAAAGGAGATTCGTGTCTCGTTGTCCTACTCTATATACTCTATATACTCTATGACTATAGAGCAATAGAGCAATAGAGTAACCTTAGTTACGTAACTAGTTTTGCTCTATACGCCAAGACGGACGCCTAATAGAGCAAGTTGCTCGTGCGGAGTCTTCCGCGTTATGTACTACGATGTTCGTAACACTATCCCCCTTCTAGTCTAGCTCGGTCCCCGAGCTTATTTATTCTATTGTTCGTCTTTGTTCTTTCTCTAACGATGCCTTCTAGAGTTCGTAAGTACAAGTCGTCCCGCGAGCGTCGAATTATACTTGCTAGTTTCATTAACGAGTACGGCGACATTATGCTAACCGTTTGCAACTATTATAAGGTTAACAAGAAGGTATACCGTATCTACGTTCGGAGTAGTCGGTGTAACGAATGTAACCGTTCGAATTTCTCGGATTGCGACATCCGGGTAACGTTGAATAAGTTCTCGAAGTTAGCAAGGGAGCGGAAGTCCTTAGTGTCTAGGATCGATAAAGCGCGTACGGCGACGGTGGCCGCGTAATCTATAGTAATGGATGCTTAGAGTCGTTTAAGTAAGGCGTTAGCGAAGGAGATGCGGCTACATCGTTAGCTAGAC
>JAWDJV010009705.1:0-21109 GCA_033119285.1 Teratosphaeriaceae sp. CCFEE 6253
AACCCGGCGATCGATCTCCATGAGCTGCCACGGATCGATGCGGTTTTGTTGAGTCACTACCACGCTGATCACTTCGATGAAAAGGTTGAGGAGAGCCTGAGGAGAGATCTACCGATCGTGACGACGCCGCACGCCAAGACTTGCCTGGTTGACAGTAAAGAGGATGATAAGTTCACGGAGGTTTTCGATGTGGACTTCTTCCAGAACATGATGCTCGACATCAAGACTGGTGGCGAAGGGAGAGTGCCCGCGATCAAAGTCACAGGCATGCCAGGGAAGCACGTTCCCGACGGTATGTTGAGCATGGCGAACGACCTGCTCAAAGCCGTGCCGCCGACGAACGGCTGGATGATCGAGCTGGGCTACAAGCCGTCCGCCTCCTCACCTGACGAGAGCTTCAAGTCCGGCTACCGCCTCTACATCTCCGGCGACACGCTCTACGTCAACGAGCTCGAGGAGATCCCCAAGCGATACGCGGGCCAGAACATCGACCTCATGCTCATCCACCTCGGCGGGACGACGATTCCGAGTCCCAGTGTGCCGCTGCTGATGGTGACGATGGATGCGGAGCAAGGCATCAAGCTCATGCAGTTGATACAGCCGGATATCACGATCCCGATCCATTACGATGACTATGATGTGTTCTTGAGCCCGCTGGAGGACTTCAAGAAGGCTGTGAGCAGTGCGGGGTGGAATGACAAGGTGGTGTATCTGGATCGGGCGGATATGTTTAGATTTACTGTGAAGCAATGAGCAGTGGAGACAATCTGGGCAGTGCTGGAAACGTTCCATAGCGTTCTCGAGGTTACTATGCTGCACATCTGGAGCGGCCGAGCAGTGCGTTGAATGCCTTGTTATAGGCATAGCTGTCCCATGACATTGATGCAACTTCAACTCAATGCCGCAAAGCCGTCACTCGGTCCGTGATGTCCATAACGCCGTCTTCGCTGCTGTATTCGCCGTCCCGCTCATGACTTTGCGACCCGCTTGCCCTTGGCGTTCTTCCTCGGTGTCTCGGTGATGGTGAGGCCTGACGTCGCGTCTGATCAGCTTCACACCTAGCGCTCTGTCACCGATGATTCACCCATACCTGGCGGCAGCGATTGCCGAAGCTTCTCGGCCTTGTCGTTGTCCTTGAGCACGAGAGTGTAGAGGTAGCGCTTGCACCGGACCTTGAACTTGGTCTGGCTGACGTTCTTCTTTATCCGCGCAGCTGTTCCATCATATCAGTCACTGCATCTCATTCACATCCCTTTTCTCGCATCTCTGCATTGCCGCCGACCCCATTCGCGACAGCCTCCTCTTCTCCGTGGTATATCGATTGTGGTGGGACGTACAGGAGGCATCCTTGCGGCGGCAGATCTCGATGAAGGACTTGATGTCCGACACTTCCTGAGGCATAGTGGGCGGTTGTGATGGACGTGTTGTTGGATGAGGGTCGTCGTCGTCGTCGTCGCTGGCGCAGTTCAAGCTGTCGTCGGCGGACAAAATCGCAAGTGCTTGCGCCAAGTCTTCGAACAGCCAGATTGGTCCAAGCGTCCGTGTGCTCCCGCTTCCCCGCCCGCCTTCATGTTCGCGACTTCATCTTCGCTCTTCATCAAGCTACATCAACGATGTCGGCGTTGACGGAGACCGATCACACCAAGGTGTCGACGGACGCCGCTGAGCGCTTCGTTGACAGCTACTACTCGGCACTCGGCGGCGCGCGCAGCAGCATCAAGACATTCTATGTTCCGACCACGATGCCGCCCAACGGCCGTGGGTTACCCAGCATAACCTACAATGGCGAGCTCATGGTCGACAGCTCCGTGTTCCAGGAGCGGTGGGAGAAGGAGATGCCTCGTGTGCACTTTGAAGCGCAGAGTGTGAACGTGCATGTGCTGAATCCAACGCTGAGGGCGGAGGTGGATATGAAGAAGAGGAAGGAGGCGGAGCGCAACATGAGCTTGATCGTGCAGGTCAGTGGTTCGGTGAGGATAGGGCAGCCCAGGGAGGGTCCGCTGCGTGGGTTCAGCGACAGCTTCGTGCTGGTCCCGAATACGGAGCAGACGGGTGGCTTGGGCACGGGCAAGCAGGACACTGGGCACCGGTGGTTGATCCAGAGTCAGACCTTCCGCTTCGTGGTTTGAGGGTGTTCATCGCGATGCAGGGAGTCTCAACGCGATGCCGCAGATTGTAGGCGCTGCCAATCGTCTCCCTCAAATCCCGTCACCGCTCTAATTCAATCGCGAGCACATCTCTTGCCTCTGCACATCTCACACTTGTCCTCACGTCACTTTCGTAGACGAGCCGATCCCTCAATGCAGACACCCGAGTCAAGACTATCGTAATAGCTGGAACGCGCTGTCGCTGTCGACCGCGCAATCCTGTGAATGGAAGACGGGATATGCGCGACTATCGGCTGCGCGACTGAGTCGCGCTTTCCACATCTGTGAATCACATGCTTCGGGGCACGTCACTAGCCGGACATAGCGCGGCGACGGAAGTCATGCTCCGCCGCAGAGACTTCGTGACCACGAAACGCCAACAAACACTCCCCCTCTCCAGCAAACATCAACCACCCACGCGCACCACATCACCAACTCGACCATGAGGTGCCACAAACCCGACACCGACCAGGAGGTCACACTCCGAGTCTACGCCAACGATGTACCTTGCACCGAGTACACCCTCCCGACCTCCGCCACCACGGATCCGAACGTCATCGAGTGCTTCGTCCCGGTCGCGATCGACGACGAACTCAGCATCCGCGGCACTATGAGCGGCAGCTGCCTGCACGGCTCCTTCGACCTCATCGCGGACGGCTCGTTCCTGGCGGACAAGCGCATCGAGGGCCCGAAGTCCGGCAACGTCAGGCACTACACTAATCGTAAGGTGGTTATCAGACCTGTCTTCGACGCTCCGAAGTCGCCGGGCTATGCGAGTGTGCACCCGCCAGACAGGATTGTCGATGGCCACTTGCGCGTCAAGGCGCTGAGCGAGCGCGCAGACTTCGCCAACTCGGTTGCACCTGTTGGTGGTGTCGGGGTTGGCAGTCTCGTGATCATCGTCTCACTCAACCAGCACACGGACGAGAATTACGTGGACAGGTACCGTAGTCTGACCTGTGGGGATCCGGACATCAGCCGCGAGGACGTCCAGGACGGCGGTCTCGCGCCCGAGCACGAGCTGTGGGTCAAGCCGATGGAGGGCAAGGTGACCGAGTACAAGCAGTCGAAGCACAAGAGGCACGCGGAGCAGACGCGATTCGGGAAGCAGCCGTGGGCGAAGCTGATCTTCTACTACCGGAGCAAGGAGGCGCTTCAGGCGGCTGGGTGCGTGGTGCAGGACGGCGAGGAGTCCATCGCGCTGGAGGCGGATGATGACGAGATGTTCGTGCCTGCTACTGTGGAGGGGATGAACGTTACGCCGAGGAAGGACGAGAAGGGAAAGCAGAAGGCGGGTGCGGCGGGCCAGGAGGATCTGTCCGGCACGCATCAGGCTGGTGGTTCTAGCTCGACACCCACGCTGTCTGAGCAAGCGACAACTGCTACACAGTCGCGTTCGCAAGCGAAGGTTGAGGGGAGCTTCCGGCCTACCTCGAGTACATCTCGAGCAGCCAAAGGAGCTGCGCCTGCGCCTGTCGCGCTAAGCAATGAGTCTCCGCCGAAGAAACTCATGGGTCAGTCGCTCAACCTTCCGACTGGCTTTGTACCGTCACCGCAGGTCCAGCCTGTGAATTTCCCAACGACGGAGGACGACTTCAATGCCGCGATGCAGCAGTGGCAGCGCGGGCAACCCGCGGATCTGACAAGAAGAAGCCATGCACCAGCAGCAGACGGCGTCCAGGAGACTACAGAGCTTCAGGACTTGGACGAGGACGAGCTCGCTGATACGTTGGCCGACACGGAGATACTCCTTGGTGGATCGTTTCCAGACGAGCAGGTCGCGCCGGTGGCGCAGATGGCCGCTCCTGGAGGGATAGATATCCAGAACGACGGCGCGGAGATACTGACGGCGGGTGAGTCAGAGCAGATCAAGACGATCATGCGCGTGAAGGTCGAGGAGCAGTCGTCTCCCGCACCTCCGGATGTCGGCAACCCGCAGATCTCATCCGCTTCTCTGATCCGCAATCACCCTCCTACAGCTACTGCGGAGGCCGTAATCGCAATGTCCGACGATGTGGAGATGCAGGACATGCCGGACCCGCACGATACGCACGATGGCAACGAGAGTGTGCACCACGAGTCATCTCCGCAACCCGCTGGCGGCCAACGCGGCGAGCACTCTGACAAGCCTTCCCGATGCCAGGTCGACGTCGCCGAGATACGCATGCATGTCCCGGCGGATGGCATTACGCTTCTCGAGCTCAAGAGGCGTTTCAACCAGCATCGCATCCCACACGAGGCTACTGTGCACTTCCTGGAGCTCCTCCAAAGCGTCGCGTTCTTGCAGGAGGGACGCTACTACCCAAAGACCACTCTGAGCCACGCTCCCGGGACGCATTCGACCGAAGCGATGGCGGAGCAGCAGCGTGGAAACGAGACTTCACCAGTCGCTATCATCAAGGCCGAGCCCGAGGAGGCGACTACGCACCACTCGTTCGTGCCCGAGCATCCACGATCCTCCGTCCTCCCTACGATCGAGGTGTCAACGCCGGCGCAGCCCATCGCCCTAAACTTGTCGCGCCCCGAGCGTGCAGACTCGCCCATCACTCTCGCATCCTCCTCACCGCTCAACCCCTCATCCAGGAAGCGCACCGCCAGCCTCCTGAGCACCTCCCGCGACTCCACTCCCTCCAGTACCAAGAAACTCCGTTTCGACGCCCTCGCGGCCCGCAAGGCGGAGCTCAAACGCCAGCTCCAAGACAAGCAGACGCGCAAGGCCGCTGCGCAGGTGGCGTTGGAGGAGCAGCAGAGGTTGCGGGAGCGGGAGGAGGAGGAGAGGGAGATGGCTGAGGAGCGGGAGATTGCTGCGCTGGAGAGGCTGGTGGAGGAGGAGGGGGAGCGGGTCGTGGGATTGGAGGGGATGGTGGAGGAGGAGGGCGTGTTGTTAAGGGAGGCGCGGGAGGCAAGGGAGAGGGCGGAGCTGGGGGTGGGACCGAGTGTGGAGATGTGAAGAGGGCGTGTGAGGGGGGTCGGGGGTAGTGTCGTGGGGGGTGAGGTATCATTGGACGGCGTGGTTGGCGTCAGTTTTGGGTAGGATGGGTTGGGGATTGAGTTTAGCTGGTGAGAGCAGCAGAGCCTGTTACCATACGACACTGCACTGAAGGGGTCTCCTCGCCTCGATTTTAAGGAGTGCTGCTAGAGAGGGCCATCGGTCTCGATTGCAAGGCGTCATGTACTGGAGATGCGGGTTCCCTTGGAGCCATCTCCGCAACACTAGATACCTTCGAGCAGAACTTGCGGTCGTCATCAACGCACGAAGAGATCACACCTGAGTCGGAAATATGGACAAAGCCTCGTATATCAGGCCGAGCTGGACAACGCTCCGTTGGATATCACAGGGTCAAAGCAACGCTAGAAACAATATCATCACCCAGCCTCGTGCCTTTCGAGAACCTCAGACCCTGGGAGCCCGCATATTCGCCTTGACGCGCGCGAGTAACTCTTCCCTGGTTGCTGTGCTGCCTGCCATCAAGTTGCGCTGTACATATTTACCATCAGCAACGTAAAGATACGGTGGATGCATATTCGCAATCGTGAAGACGCACCGAATTAAGCCATCTCCTCATATCATCCTCACTCCAGGTCTCCGGCTCGCCCTTCGGATCCACGGCCTGCGGGAACATATCGCCGCCCCAGCTGAGTGGACGGTCAATCGACGTGCTCGTCGGCTGGGTATGCTTGGCATATGACTTACATGCTCCAGACGGAGACGGCGGTGACAATACCTGCGAAGCCTAGGAACATGTTCTGATCGGGGTCAGCGGCGAGTACGTGTTTAGTGCTACAGGACCTGCTTTGGAGTTCAATGCTCGGTCGATTGGTGTGGACATCTTGGCGGCTGTTGATGTGTTGGAAGGAAGTCTAGTGCTTGTTGACTCGAAAGGGACGAGCCGTTCGATGCAGAGGTTGACAAGATTATCAGATCTATAGTGGATTGAAGGGAATATTGAAGTGAGGCCAGGTTGCTGTCGGGTTGGGAGGAGTGGCATATGTGGCGGTGCTGTCACGCTAATGCAGTGCACATCTCCCGCGTGGGGCCGTGGTCCCGCCCGCGTGGGTGCGCGCGTGCGTGTGGCTGCAACTTTCGAAGCTCCTGAGGACACATGACGAGCAAGGGCAGCCCTGGAGTGTTGCAGCGAGGGAGGGTCTGTTGTTCAGTATCTTAACATCCTTCTCGTCGTTCTTTTGCTTGCGTTCGATCGGGTGGGGGTTGCTTTAAGTCTCTGAACAATCGCGACCCGTTTAGCCTGCGACGAAACGCTCCTGCCTTGGATCTTCTACAGGAAAGGCAGCCAACAGGACAACGAACGATCCAGACATCGCAGCAGGTCGTCCAAGCGGGTGGCGAAATCATCCGGGAGTCAGAGACCGCTGCCGAGCGAGCACTCTTTCGAGGGGCCGACAACATGTCGTACGCGCTGCCATCCGGGCCCACGCATCGGCATGGGGACTCGTGGCAGAGCTCTGGACAGTCTCGGTATAGCGCCAATGGATACGCCAACGGTGGGACGAATGGCAGCGTGAGCGAGAAGATTGGGGACATGTTCAGTGGCGACCGGAAGAGCTCCCTGCCAATGTACAAGGACAAGCCGTTTTCATATTCTGGCGGACGACGGAAGATGCCCTGGTTCCGGCGGAAGAGGGTCATCGCGACGGTGCTCGTGGGCTTGGCAGGGCTGTCGTGGTGGTTGGGCATACTATCGCCATTGTCATACTTTACGGGTGAGACTGGGACAGCAGCACCGAAGAAGAGCAAGTCCTCGTGGGGTCTGTTCAGCGGTGGAAGGACGATAGACTGGGACATGCGGGCGGAGAAGGTGAAGGACGCCTTCCGAGTCTCGTTCGCGGACTATGAGAAGCATGCTTGGGGTACGTGCCGAGTATGGCTCACGGTGCCGCACTGTTGAAGTGGCGTAGGCTGATGACGGCGGCAGGTTACGATGAGTACCATCCTGTAGCGAAGGATGGCAAAAAGATGGTACCGGACGGCCTGGGCTGGATCATCGTCGACGCATTAGACACCATGATGCTGATGAACCTCACGACCGAGCTGGAGCACTCGCGGCAGTGGATACACAACAACCTAACCTACGATCAGGATCACGACGTCAGCACGTTCGAGACGACGATCCGGATGCTTGGAGGACTGCTATCCGCACACTATCTGAGTAGCAGCTTTCCCGGAGTGTATGCGCCCGTGAAGGACGGCCTTAGCGACGACATGTACGTCGAAAAGGCAGCAGACCTCGCGGATCGCCTGCTCGGCGCCTTCGACACCCGATCTGGAGTCCCTCTAGCCAGCGTCAACCTCCACACCATGAAAGGCATCCCCTCACACGCGGACGCCGGTGCCTCGTCGACCGCCGAAGCCACGAGCGTCCAGCTCGAGATGAAGTACCTCGCCAAGCTCACCGGCGAGACGCACTACTGGGATCGCGCGGAGCACGTCATGAAGATCGTCGACGACAACGATATGCCGGACGGCCTGCTGCCCATCTTCATCTACGCCGACCAGGGCGCCTTCCGCGGCAACAACATCCGGCTCGGCAGCCGCGGCGACAGCTACTACGAGTACCTCATCAAGCAGTACCTGCAGACCAGCCAGCAGGAGCCGGTGTATGGGGCGATGTGGAACGAGAGCATGGCGGGCGTCAAGAAGCACCTGCTCACGTATAGCAAGCCGTCCAAGTTCACCGTGCTGGCCGAGCGACCGAACGGGCTGGACAAGGAGATCAGCCCGAAGATGGACCACCTGACGTGCTTCATGCCCGGCACGATCGCGCTAGCGACCACCGGCGGCCTGCCCATCGATCAAGCGCGCAAGCAGTCGAGCTGGAGCGCCGACAGCGAGGAGGACATGACGCTTGCAGAAGAGTTGATGAAGACCTGCTGGGGCATGTACGCCATCACGCCCACCAAGCTGGCAGGCGAGATCACGTACTTCCACATCCACGACCCGCCGCTCATGTACGAGGACTTCACGTCCGACAACCGGCCCAGGTCGCCCAAGATTTTCGACCCCTTGCCCAACTTACCCGGGATCGACTCGCGGCCCGTGGGGACGGACGACTACATCATCAAGCCCAGCGACTCGCATAATCTGCAGCGGCCCGAGACGGTGGAGAGCCTGTTCTACATGTGGCGCATCACGGGGGAGGAGAAGTATAGGACGTGGGGATGGGAGATGTTCGAGGCGTTCATGCGGCACACCGCCGTGCCGGGCGGGACGGGGTACAGCTCGATCAGCAATGTCAATGCCGTGCCGCCGCCGCTGAGGGATAATATGGAGAGTTTCTGGCTGGTACGCGATCACCCCTTTCATCCTCGCCCCCGATCAGGGACAGCTCACTGACATTGTCGTCTAGGCCGAAACGCTCAAGTACTTCTTCCTCCTCTTCTCGCCCGCCGACATGCTGCCCCTGACCGACGTCGTCTTCAACACCGAGGCGCACCCGTTCCCGCGCTTCGAGCTGGGGAAGCTGTTCAAGACGGGCTGGGAGCGGAAACCGCGGGATGCTAAAGGGCGGTTGCTGCCGGAGACGCCGGACCAGCAGCGGGACCAGCAGCAGCAGCAGCAGCAGCCGGGCGAGGCGGCGTCGGTGCTGGATGGGATGGGGCCGAGGAAGATCGAGACGATTCACTTGACGACCACGAGGGAGGCGGTGACTACTACGGTTGTTGGGAATGCGGCTGCTGCTACGACGGGGGCCACGAGTGCCCTGGCTGAGACAACTGGTGGTGCGGAGACGAGCGTGGTGGTGGAGACGAGTGTGGTGGTCGAGGCGACGGCGATTTCGAGCTCGCCGGCGGAGAGCACGACGAGTGCTGGTTGATCGCTGGTATGCAAGCTTTGTCTGCGTGAACCACCAACGGAACTTGCGTGCGTGACTTATCACGTGCATCCGAACGGACACCTCGGTCCCA
Organism: Teratosphaeriaceae sp. CCFEE 6253; assembly: GCA_033119285.1. Taxonomy (NCBI): domain Eukaryota; kingdom Fungi; phylum Ascomycota; class Dothideomycetes; order Mycosphaerellales; family Teratosphaeriaceae; species Teratosphaeriaceae sp. CCFEE 6253. The sequence continues at coordinate 9,072 of JAWDJV010009705.1, forward strand.
CGAACTCCCACCGTCCAGGCATAGCATTGGCCCAGCCATCAGAACACCTGCCTGCCTCATGAGCCCAACACCAGCAATGCCAAGCCAAGCCAAGCCATAGCCCAACTGTCACCCCTCCCCGGTCCCATCCCCGCTCACACCGACGTCCCGCCGCACCACCAGATCCCCCCAACCCTCCACATTCTCCACCTTCAACCCCTTCTCATTCGCCAGATGCAGTAGGCAAATGAAGCCGTACGACGTCGAGATGTCCGCCATCGCCGGCCGCGCATACACGGTCTGGAGGTTATTCATGATCTCCGTGAAGCGCAGCGCGCCTTCCGCATCCCCTTGCAGCGGTACCGGGACGCGGGCGGAGGGCGTGGGCGGAGGCTGAGGTTTGTCTGCGACAAGTGAGTCAGTCAGTCGGGCAACGCGCTTCATCGCGGTAGTTGGGAGGAAAAGGCATGACGAACCGGCAAATCCCATCCCCACCCACATATTCTCCTTCAGCCGCCGCACGTCCACCTTCTTCGCCACGCGCGCGTACTGCACGTACTCCGGCCTCAGCCGCCGACTCTGCGTCACGAGGTTCACGCCGTACGCGAGCCCGGCCTCCCCCATCCCAGGACCGCCCTGCGTCGCGCCCGCTACGCTGTCGATGCCCGCGCCCTCGGGTCCCGCAGCGGCGGCCCCATCGTCTGGCGCCGGGGAGAGGTGCTCCGCCGCGTCCGCGAACTCCATCGCGTCGTCGTCGGCGTCGGGATCGATGCCGGGAGGGAGGTGGAGCAGCGGGTTGTCGTCCTGGAAGAAATCCGCGTCGTAGTCGCCCCGCGCGGCGGGCATCTCGCCATCATCGTCCATGGGGTGTGGCACGGGCGCCGCAGGGCCTCCAGCTGGCGGACCGTTGTGGTGAGCGGCCCAGTACACCGCGTCGTCCATCTCGCCCCCGTCCTCCCCTTCGCCGCCCGCGACCCGTCGCCTGCCGGGAGCGATCCGCGCGCCGATCCGGGCTTTCGGCTTCAGGAACAGCGTCAGCAAGTCCTTGGAGTCAAAGTGCTTGTCGTCCGGCAGCAGATTCCGCCCCGCGCTCCTCCAGTGCGCGCGCGGCAGACTGATCGCCGCATTACTCTGTGCCCTGCCCCCCAGCATCGCCGCCAGGTCGCCCGTCATCGGGGCCGCGAAGTCGATCTCAAAGGGCTCCTTCTCCTTCCGCACTTTCTTCGCCCCGGCTGCATCTACGCCGGACTTGTGCGTCTCCTTGATCCGCGCGATCTTCCAGTGCTCCGGCCCGGCCCAGTTCTGGTGCAGCGCGGTGTCGAAGTAGTGCAGGATGTTCTCCTGGTCCTTGTTCGCGTGGTGGTGGAGCGAGACGCCGTAAGCGGCGGCGTTGGTGTCGAAGGTGCCGACATCGCCGCCCGCGTCCGGGTCCGCATCGCCGTCCGCGTGGGATAGGTGGTGGAGGTGCGGTTGCGCGTGCAGCGCCGCGTCCCGGGCCCAGGCTTCCCCGCCCTCGCCGAACCCAGTGTCGGCGGGGAGGTCAAAGGTCGCGCCGCCCCCAGCTGCATCATCGTCGTAATCGGCGCCGAAGGCTGGTGCACCTGTCGCCGCATCTTCGTCTGCGTCTGGGACCTCCGGGTGCTCGTCCCGCCAGTTGTCCGGCGCCTTGAGGAAGGGGAGGTCGAGGGTGGCTCCTACGCCGCCGCCGAGCTCGAAGGTCTTGAGGGAGGGGCAGATGTCCTGCGTGTCGAGGCGGTCGAGGTCCGGGAAGAAGCGGGCGGCGAGGCGGGCGAGGTCGATGGGCCCGTCCTTTTGCTTTGCTCCCTCCTCCTCGCCGTCCTCCTGCTTCACGGCTGGCTCGCTTTCTGGGTCCATGCTGTCTCTCCGCGTCTCATCGCTCGCGCCGCCCGCGACGTCATCGCTGCTGTCGAAGACGATGCGGCCGGTGCTGTCGATCGAGAGATGGTTCATCAGCAACCCTTTCGCCCCTCCCTCATCGAAGTCCGCCGCCGCTTTCTTGAACAGCGGATCCACGGCGAACTCCAGCTCCATCTTCTTGACGCGCAGCTGCTCGAAGCTCGTCGCCAGCGTCGCCTCTGCGGACCGATTGGCCTTCTTGCGCGTCTTCTTCTTCGCCCCCTCCTCCCCCTCCTCCCCCTCATCCTCTCCCCCCTCCTCACCCTCGTCGCCACCTTTCCGCTTCTTGCCCCCGCCATCTGCCAGCCCACTCAGCAGTCGCCCCGTCTCTGTCGCCACGCTATCCACCCGTGACGTGTAGATCTTGACACACCCATCGAGCGTACAACTCGCTTTCTGGAAGTTCACCCCGTCCCCTTCCCGCAGCAGACTCATATCATGGAAGTAATCAATCAGCGCAAAATTCCAGCTGTTCGCCGCATTGATCTTGTTATCCGTCGCCATCTTCATCCACTCCTCGAAATTCGCCAGTAAGGGGACGCGCTTCATCGGGGTCACGGCATCGCCAGTGACGGAGAAGGCGGCGTCGACATCCTGGCTCGGCGTCGCGGGGTCATTGTCGCTGCCACCGCCGCCGAGGGAGCGTCGTTTCCGCGCGGGCGACGCGGCGGCCTTGAGCTGGTCGAGCTGCTTGTTCGCGAGCAGTTTGCGGGAGTGCAGGCGCGCCGCCTTTTCCTGGCCGTCATCGTTGAGCGGGATCTGCACTTTCTTCGCCGGCGACTCGGCGTACGAGGGGGCGGCGGTGCCGCGGACGCGAGGCATCGTTGCGATCGATATACTGCCCGGTGTTGCATTGCCATCGCGAAATGCATGTGATACGGCGCGTGTTGACCCGCGTGTTTGGATCTAACCCGAAACGTCGGTGCTTCCCGTGGAGCCACAGCGGCCCCGGGACAGCTTGCGCCACTATCGCGAAAGTGACTTCAGCCAAGGCGCTACCATGAAACCGGGCAGCGACGACCACGCGATGTGCTTGCGCATTGCTTCACCCGTGAGCCAAGATCCCCGTCCATTTCTTCATCATGCCGCTGTGTCATATCTCCGCCTCATAGTCTGTATACACATACCTCCAGCATGCGTCTCCGATGTCGACGCCTACTCCCCCGCAACGAGCCGCACAGCCACGGCGGATGAAGCACAATGGCCCGCCCAAGCGGCCCAGCTACCGCGCCGCGCGCGCCTTCTACCTCACCCTGCTGATCGGCGTCTGCCTGGCCACCTACGCGCACCTCACTCCCTCCAACGACAACCCTCATCATGGCCTTCACAAACGCCAAGACTATGGTATCCTCCAAACGGCGGACGAAGAATGCCGCCTGGTGCACCGCGCCCCCGACCAGTGCGCCTTCATCAAGACGCACTGCCCGGACGACGAGGCGGGCTTCGCCGCCTATCTCGACATCTTCTACTGCCGCATCCCGCACGCCAAGCCCGTCGGCCTCTTCCTGCTCGTCGCCTGGCTCGGCGTCCTCTTCTCCACCATCGGGATCGCGGCGAGCGATTTCTTCTGTATTAATCTGTCGACGATCGCGGCGATCCTGGGGATGAGCGAGAGTATGGCCGGGGTGACGCTGTTGGCGTTCGGGAACGGGAGTCCCGATGTGTTCAGCACCTTCGCGGCGATGAGTACGAACTCTGGCAGTCTGGCGGTGGGCGAGCTGTTTGGAGCAGCGGGATTCATCACGGCAGTCGTGGCAGGATCCATGGCTTTGATCCGTCCCTTCCACGTCGCGCGCAAGAGTTTCATCCGCGACGTTGGGTTCTTCGTTGTGGCGGCCGCGTTCAGCATGGTGTTCTTATGGGACGGACGGCTGCATTTGTGGGAGTGTATCACTATGGTGGCTTACTACATCTTCTACGTCGCGTTTGTGGTGGCATGGCATTGGTGGATTGGACGGCGGAGACGGCGGAGGGAGAAGGAGGCGGCGGCGCGGGGGCATTATCTACCACCCGGCGACGAGCTGGAGGCGGAGGGAGAGTACCGCGACGATCCCGAGGAGGTGGAGGAGGGTGTGCGGCCCAATGTGGTACGGGGCATGTCGGTGGACGAGTGGTCGGCGCTGGAGGGTGGCGGGACCACGCCGTACGTGGACGGCGCGGACGAGGATGACGAAGAGGAGGCGCGTGATCGCTGGATGAGCGAGCTGAACAGCAACATGCGCCTCACGCGCCCGCGCGTGCACTCTCGCAAGAACACCATCAGCAGCGTCCGGCCTTCACTAGTAGGCGCGCTGGAGTTCCAGGCCGTGCTCAAGAGCCTGCAGAAGAGCCGGAACATCCAGACCATCCCGCTGCACGCCCGCCGCTACTCCGACGACCCCTCCTTCACCACCGCGCAGCAGCAGGACGGCATGGCCTCGCTGTCGGACCCGGCCGCGCGCCCGGCCTTCCAGATCACGGTCGACGGCCACGGCTCTCCCACTGTTGAACGCCCGAGTCTCACGCTCGACGTGCCCAAGTCTGCGCCGGCGGCTAGGACCCGCGCGGTGTCTGCTAACGACGCGTCGGGGTTGCAGCTCGATCCGGATTACTTTGGCCGGCTGTCGCAGGTCCCTTCGAGGGACGATTTAATCGATTTCGGCGCCCCGAAACGTGCGGGCAGCGACAGGCTGAGTGTGCCAGGGAGTGCGCACAGCTCACAAGTACCGTCGCCGGCGGTGGGATTGACGCCCACGTCCCCCCGTCCCACCGCGCCACTGCGCCTGGATACGGATATAAGGGCGCAGTCGCAAGGTGGGAAACACTTACCACCATCAACTCCGCGCTCCCCGGGCATGCTCGGGCCGCACGGCCTCCTCCACGACCACCACGACCACTTCGGCCCGCGCTCCCTGACGCTGGGGATGGCGGATAGCCCGCAGGACTCCCCGCGCACGGTGCCCTCCGCGAAGAAGCTCCCCCGCATCCTGATCCCGCGGGACGAGCGGCCGCGGTCCTCGCGCGCGCACTCGCGGGCTTCCACCCCAGCCACCTCGCCCTTCCCGCGCTTCCGCGACGACGCGAGTACACCCGCCTCCACGCGTCCGCCGAGTCTGCATCTCCCGCCCGCGACGCTAGTGCAGATCGCGAGCCCGGAGTCCCTGCCCTCGAGCCGGAGTCTCGATGACGAGGCGGGGGCGACCAAGCCGCTGAGCTGGTGGCCCTATGATCATTTCCCGCCCCCGGGGACGATCATCAGCACGCTGTTCCCGACGATCTACCATTGGGGGGAGAAGACGTGGTGGGAGAAGATGCTGGGCGTGGTGGCGGCGCCGAGTGTGTTCCTGCTGACGGTCACGTTGCCTGTCGTCGAGAATGGGGAGGACGAGGCGGGTAAGGGAGAAGGGGAGGGTGGCATGGGAATGGGCGAGGCAAGTTATGATTCGAGGCGGTCGAAGAGTATGGCGGCGGGCGGCCACAGTCTCGGTGGCGGGCACAGCCTGAGCATTGGCGCCCTAGGAATGGGTGCCGCGAACGTGGCGACGACGACGGAGCAGCATCAGCATAACTACGGGGATGCAGGGGCACACGGGCAGCGGCACGCGTCGTTTGTGCTGGAGCCACCCGTCGCTTCCCCGGGCGCGATGCACTCCCCGGCACAGCAGGACGCCCTGCAACCAGATCCGGAGCCCTGGAACCGCTGGCTCACCATCCTGCAGCTCTTCCTCGCCCCCTTGCTCGTCGCGGCGGCAATCTACGCGCAGTCTCCCTCGCCCCTCGGCGCGCACTGGATCCTCCGCACTACGCTCATCTCCCTCCTCCTCAGCCTCGTCCTCCTCCTCCCGCTCCTGCGCTTCACGACGCCCTACCACCGGCCCCAAGCCCTGCGGATCCTGCTCAGCGCCGCCGGCTTCGTGGTGAGCATCGCGTGGATTTCGACCATCGCGTCGCAGGTCGTCGGCGCGCTGAAAGCGCTCGCCGTCGTGCTGAACATGTCGCACGCAATCATGGGCCTGACCATCTTCGCCGTCGGCAACTCGCTCGGCGACCTCGTGGCCGACGTCACGGTCGCCCGCTTGGGTTACCCGGTCATGGCGCTGAGTGCCTGCTTCGGCGGGCCCATGCTCAACATCCTCCTCGGGATCGGGTTGTCCGGGTCCTGGATTCTGATCACAGGGGCGGATAAGCGGCACGCGAAGCACCCGGACACGCCGCTGAAATATAAAAGCTACCACATCGACGTCAGTACCACGCTGATCATTTCCGGGGCGACGTTGTTGGTGACGCTGGTCGGGTTGCTGGTGGCGGTGCCGTGGAATAAGTGGGTGCTGGGGCGGCGGATCGGGTGGGGGCTGATTGCGCTGTGGTGCGTGAGTACGGTGGGTAATGTGGTGGTCGAGGTCACGGGGTTGGAGATCTGGGGGAGTGAGTGATCGGATGGGATGCATAGAGCGGTGAGGTCTGCGTTGGGCGTGGTGTTTGGGGGGTGATACCACTGTGTCTTGGGGGCGTTGTATATGCGGTGGAACGGTGTGCAGACGATAGGAGTATGCTGAGGCCTTTTGGCATGGGCCCTATGCTGGTCACCTGTTTAGCTACCGCTTCCTTCCGGAAGTCCGGACCGCACACTGACCATCCAGATATTCGTCTTGTTCTAGCACACTATCCCGGAGTTAGTCGGCTTCCTGCCCCGTCGGAGCAACTACTCGGGATGCTTAGTCAATACAGATGTATGGGTGAATACCGTACATGATGGCTTTGGAGCGGGGACCACGCCTCCGTCGATGCGGATGGAGCTACATAACGCGGTCAATCCGTCACAATGTCCCCTGAGGACTGGGAGTGTGTGCGCGCCGCGATCCAGACTCGAGACTCACTGGGCATTCGGGCGGAATCGTGGGCCATGATGACGGACTATATGTACATCGCGGACGTCTTCACGCGGATCCTCGCCAGCGCTATCATCGGTGTCGGCGTCTTCGCGCTGTTCAAGCCCGTCGAAGGTGCGTCGAAATGGAAGCCTGTCATGATATGAGCACGACATGCTGATCCGGCCGTCCAGGCGCCCGACAATTTGGCGGCGACGGCGTTGCTGATTATAGGCACACGACGTTCGTCACACCCTTGTTTGCCAGGAACATCTCGATCGGGCTGTCAATCCTGCTGTTAAGTCTGCAGGGCGAGAGGAAGGCTGTCGGCACCATCCTGGGGACGATCGTGCTCGTGGGATTTGCTGATCTGTGGTGGTGTTTGGAGTACGCACGGTCGAGGCTCGTGACGCATGCAGTCGGGACGGTGATGTTTGGGGGTCTGAGTTGGGTCATGCTGCGGTGAAGGAGTGGTGAGACTGCAGCATCTGTGGTTGATTGAGTCGGTCGCATTGGTGAAAATCGAGGAGTCCAGGATTGTAGATGAATGGTCCATCGATGAATATTTCTCATCACGGCCAACTACGAGATTCCTCAGCGCTCTTCTCATCGTCTCGCAGTACTGGTCTGATGAAGTACCTGATCGCGACCAGAGAGTCAGCGGTGTTGATGTAAGAAGGATGCAGCGCTCGCTCATGTCAGATCTCCAACCACCGACATCGCCCCCGCGCATCAGCCCGGGCGAACGGTCCAGACTCCTTTCCACTCCCACCTGCACTCCGTGGACCGTACCTGCAGCGATACATGTATCATTGACATACCTTGTCGATCTAGTAGCTGCATGTTATGGACGGCAATGCCAACAATGGTGCCTCGCCCCCGGATCCTCTGCTCTTCGTCGAGAACCCGGTGGAAATAGAGGGCGTGCGATATCAAATCGGCAATGCGATCACGGACTACCGTCGAGACATTGGGGAGGGCCGGATACTCTGCATCTGCCACAAGCTGCCTTCGGATGGTGACGCAGAACCTGTTGAGTCCTTTGTTATCAAAGTGAAAGTCCAGTACGCCACTTCCCCCCCACCGCGACCCTAGGACTGCCACTGACATTTCTAGAGTCCCACCACGCCCAGCATCTGATGATCCCAAGGAACCACTCCCAGGACCAAGCGCTACCACCGCCGCGGAGTGGGCGGCTCTGCAGAGGTTCCGTGACGAGAACACTGAAGGCGTACCGCATCTGGTCGCGAAGAAGTGTGTTCCTCAAAACGGACACGGGCCCTGGCCGGGAGGCTACATCTCCTACACGATCATGACGAGGATGCCGGGTCAGGATCTCATGGCCGCCAAGTTCTGGAGTCTGGACGATGGGCCGAAGGAGGAGCTACGGCAAGCGTTCTTGACAGTGCTGAAGTATGTTCGCCTTTCGATCACTCAACATGTTTTAACCGCTCTGTAGCAAGCTAACATTGCCCGCAGATCCCTCTGGCGACTCGGTATAGCGCCCTACGACTGTGCCCTACGCAACATCATGTGGGAGAGCTCCACGTCACGATGCTCGCTCGTCGACTTTGAGCACTACAATCCGGCCAAGGATCCCATCAACATGTACGAGCGGGAGGAGATGCAGCTCTGGGGTATTGTCCAGCGCCCCGCTGCCTCGCATTGGGCGATCGAGTGGGGACTGATCAAGGAGCATAATCGAGTATGAGTACAGCAGCTAGCCGTAAGTCATTGCGCATCTATCGCGCGACCACGTGCGCCTTCCACGTTGCTTCTACTCTATGCTACCCAATGAGCTGCGCGTGGAGGGCGTATCCATGCATGTCTGTCCCGTGCGCATGCTTACTTCGTAGGGACTCAATCTGCTTCGTTAACGGCCTTCACCAGCGCCGCCCCGAAGGCAACATCTCCGAACGCCTCCTCTCCTGCGCGCTTGAGGATCGATGCGGCGGCAGTGTCCCCGATCTTGGTCAAGCGCAGCCAGACCTTGGCGACTGCGAGCGCGCCCTCCGCGCGGACTTGGTCGTTGCTGATCACTTCACTGGAGGCTTTAGTGTTCTCCTGTGACGATCGAGCACTGTCAGCCAACACCTGATGATAAGTCCAGAGGAAAGGGCGGCATGCAGACGACGGAATCGAAGCGTGGAGCACAACGTACCATCTTGCTAGTGAGTCGGTGGCCGGATCGAGCGACCGTGGTAGCGTGCGAGCGCTGTGGTACCCGTCAGCGTGCCTGACTAGGCGTACATTGGATGGAATCAGGCTTACCGTTGGGTGGAATTTGTGACGGGAGGATGTATACTGTAACCTGCTATGTGTGTAACAAACGATGGGACTGTTGAAGCGTTTGGAGGAGGTCATATTCGCGTAGGTGGTAGCGGGGTTCGTCGGGTTCACATGACCGGCTGAGCAGCGGAAAACGAATGAGGAAGGCACAACAAACGGGGTGCAAACGCAGGACTACCAGCACTCTGCTGCACGTACATGCCATGCGGACACACTCCGTGCTTTCAGGAACGTACTACCGTAGAACAAGTAAGGTACAAAGCCATAACACTAGAGCAAAGATTGTATGTGTATGTTTGGACACTGCTTTGACTGCGTCGTAGAGACTTCGGAGTCTATGCCAAGAGCTGCCCAGCCGCTCTCGGATCTACGCGTGGTATCTCCGCGTCAAGAAATTTGACCTTTGAATGATTTGCATGCTTCAATACGGCACATGAGGCAGCAATGGGTCTCGGAGCGCCCAAGAGGTGTGTCAAGAGCTTCCCCCTTAGCCCATTAAATACTGATACAGCGCAGCCGCAGTAAGCTCTCCCACGACCCGAACAACACCGCCTGGGCCCGATCAACAGACAACTACGGCCGCCGCATCCTCTCCTCGCAAGGCTGGAAGACGGGCGACTACCTCGGTGCGAACAACGCATCGCACGCCGACCACTACACTGCTGCGAATGCCTCGCACATCCGCGTCCTGCTGAGAGAGGACAATCTAGGCCTCGGCGCAAAGGTCGGCGGGAAGTCAAATGCCGAGACTTTTGGCTTGAGCACGTTGTCTGGTATCTTCGGCAGGCTGAATGGCAAGAGTGAGGTCGATGTTGAGAAGCAGCAGAGCAGTCTGCGCGATGCGGAGTTGAGGACGTATCAGGCGCAAAAGCATGGGTTCATGAATTTTGTGCGTGGGGGGCTGTTGGTCGGTGATAAGATTGAGGAGGTGTCGGAGAAGCAGATCTCTGCGAAGACTGCGAACGGGCCGAGTGCTGGTGTTGATGAGGAGACTAAGGGTAGCAAGAAGCGCAAGGCTGAAAGGGATGCGCCCCAAAGCGCAGAGGACGGCGCGAGGATCAAGAAGCAGAGGTCGAGAACCGAGAAGGAGCCTGTATCTCGGTCTGACGAAGACAAGGCCGCGTCGGCTGTAGAGACAGGCCAGACAAAGCAGCGGAAGAAGCGTCGACACGAGAAGGAGACGTCTGCTGCGCTCACACCAGTCAATCAGGCTGAAGTGGGCGCTGCAGACAGGGACGGCGACGTAGAGAAGGCTGCTAAACGTCAGCGTAAGGAGCACCGCAGAACTGAGCGTGCAGTCCGGAAAGCGAATGGAGATAGTACTGAAGACGAGAAGGCTCGCCTGAAGCAGGAGAAGCGTGCCCGGAAGGAGGAGCGCCGAAAGCGCAAGGACGAGAAGCGGCGCGTCAAGGCCTTGCAAGATGAGAGCGACGACGAGTCTGTATCGACGACGCCAACGACTGTCGCTACGGCGGATCCGACACCTGTAGTCAGCGAGATGAGCTCCGGCACCGCGACACCGCTGGCATTTGGTGGTGGGAGGCGTGCGATCAGGCAGCGATACATCATGCAGAAGAGGATGGCGTCGATGGATCCGAAGGCTTTGAATGAGATTCTGATGATCAAGACGCAAGGGTAGGCGACACGGGTCAATGGCAAGTCTTTGCTACTAGTCATCGCCGTTTGGCCTGTTTCCCGACCTGAGTGGAGAAGCATGAAGGCCAAGAGAGGGTGACTGCTCCCGTGGTCGGGTTGTCGATGCTTCATCCAGCAGCCGAGCCCGCGAGTCCCATCCACCACAACACCTCCGAGGGTGGACAAAGGCCACGAGCTCGCTCTCGAGCGCGAGAACAAGATACGGTGAAGATTACGGGGCAGCCGGCGGCCACCCAAACCGAACATTGCCACGCTTCAAGCCCTCCAGCACGACTTCGATCCCACCACTTTTGATCATGGCCTCTAGCCTATGATCCCGGTACTGCCGCTTATACGGCCCCTCCGTGAACGCCTGCTTCATCGTCGAGCTCATCGTCTTGGCGCCCTCGACCATCTCCGCGAACGTGGGCTTCACACTCGGCCGGTCCTTGATCCGGACGTACCACGCCTGCAGCGGCGTACCCTCGGCAGGCCCAAAGCCGTAGTAGACGCTGCGGTTCAACACGGGCGCCACGCAGACGTCCGCGTACCCGAAACTGTCGCCGTTGAAGTACTCGTGCCCGCCCAGCTTCTCGGCCAGCCAGTCGTGGATGACTTTCGTCTGGTGCTTGACCTGCGCGAGCAGCTTGTCGGCCAGCTCTCCAGTCGCGCGCTCGGACCACATGATCTCGGAGGCCACCCAGTTGATGGCCTCGTAGACCGTATCGCAGATCTCCTCGATCATGCGGGCGGTTGCCCTGGCCTTGGGATCTTGCGGTAGGAGGGACTTGTCGGGGTACTTCTCCTCGAGGTACGTGAGGATGACGCTCGAGTCGAAGAGGGCGAAGTCGCCGTCGACGAGGGTGGGGACCTCGAGACGCGGATTGCCAACTTCGAGATCCGGGACGGCATTGCCGGAGCCTACGCCTTCGGGGCGCTTGGAGTCAAAGGGGATGCCTTTCTCGCGCAAGGACATGCGGACTTTCTGAGCGTATGTCGAGGTGGGGTGGTCCCAGAGGAGTAGCCTCGTTTCCTGCGACATCTTGAGATTTGCAACGCCTTCGAAGTGTAGTCTTCTTTAGTAGATTGAAGTCTGAGACGAGTAGAAACGTGCTGCATGTACTATCCAGGTTGCAGACTACATGCGAATCGGTGGCCGAGGGTAGAAGGGAAGCTGTGCCATTGGCATTGCCCGCTTGACCTCGCTGCTTAATAATACAGTGGAGAGCTCGAGCAATGCGCTACCGTGTGCTGCTTTCCTTTTCCGTTTCCCTGCAAAGCATATTGCGCGGACACATCAGATGCGCACCGGCTTCTTGAAGATCGGGACATGATCGAAATCGCGGTCCCAATGCAGATTTCCATCCTCGT
>JAWDJV010009706.1:0-21030 GCA_033119285.1 Teratosphaeriaceae sp. CCFEE 6253
TCGTCCAGCACCATGAGTCCCCATTCTCGACTGGTGATCTGGTCCATAGTCTGTTGACTGTCGTGCGCGCGTCGCGTATTCTGCGTGACCATGCTGTACGTGCACACGATGATGCACGCGCGGTTTGGGATCCGCCCCTTCTCGCTGGAAGTGAAGATGATGACATCGTCCGGGTTGATGTTGGACCACTTGATAAATTCTGCTCGCCACTGTCCAGCGCTGGTCGCGCTCGTGCAGAGAACGATGACGCTCTTCTTCTCGGTGCACGCTGCTGTGATGCCCACGAGCGTCTTTCCGGCGCCGCAAGGGAGGACGATGATGCCACTACGAGCGCGGCCATTGCCGAACATTTTGCTGAGCGCGTGTTCTTGGTAATAGCGGATTTGCGTCGCTGGCTTGAGGTCGATGTCGAGAGTCGCGTTCTGCTCGTCTGCCCGGAAGTCATACTCTTCCGTCAGCGGAAGCTCGAGAGTGACGTTGCAATGCTCTTGGACTGTCTGAATCTTGGCACCATCGATCTCGAACGAGTGCACTTCATCTAAATCGTCGTCGTCCTCTTCTTCACGCAGAAACTCCGTCATGTCCTTCTCCGCCTCCTGGCCTCCGAACTCATCGTCTGAATCGTCATCGTCCTTCTCACGCTGACGCTGCTGCTGCTGCTGCTGCTGCTCCATACGAGCCTGTGCTTCCTTGTTGCCCTGCGCCTCCTTCGTGCCCGGGATGACCAAGCCGCCCATCTTGGCCGCCTTCTCCGTCCGCAGCTCGTTACTCTCTTCCACGCGACAAGCGCCGATGATCTGATCTCGCAGCAGCATCTGCAGTACCGATGCGTCGCTGCTCTCGACGAAGTAGCGATTGTGCTTTAGCACCAGCCGCACTTTACCAAAAGACTGCGTGACCTTGTGCACGTACTCGATGATGCTCTCTGGTAGCTTCGTCTTGGAAAACAGTTCAAGCTGCCTGATGATGTCCTGTTCCGTCAGACCAACCGACACCGCTGCGAAGAGGCTATGCGCCGTGATCGTGTACTCGTGCATGTTGTTCGTCCGGCTCTGCGGCTCGGCAATGTTTATGAGGAAGTTCTGCGCCTGCTTGAAGCTCGGCGAGAATGTCTCGAGCACCACCTTGCCGTGCACGGGGTCGAGCCATAGCGGGCGGAGACGATGGTCGGGCTTCAATTCCTGGTCTGCAAAATCACGATCGGATCGAAACAGCTGGTCGGCGGCGTCTTTGGGCAGCTTGCCCTTCTTTCGTACATACGCGGACGGCTTGTACTTATTGATTACCTCTGCATCTGTCAGCGCCTCAAGGCCATTGTAGAGCAGCGCAGAGCGGGGGGGCTACTGACTGTCGTACTTGGGCGGCGCGGCGCTGTTGGGACCGGTCGATGCCTCTCCGCTGCTGCCACTGAAGTCGTCGTCGCTGTCTACAACGCTCACGGGCGTGCTGACACCGGAGGCGACTCGCTTCGAAGAGCGACCACCCGCGCCAGGCGCTTTGCGCTTAGGCGCCATCTTGTCCTGACCTTCCACCTACCTCATCCGCTGCCGTGGCCCTGCTGCGGTACGATCAATGCCAGGTACCTCCGATGAAGCTCGACAAGTTCAGCTCGAAGACTTCCAAGACATGTGTGGAATGTGAAGCTGCACTTGACTCATGGACCACTCATCGCCACGCGAGCGGAACGGTCCGCTTGCATATGCCATTCCTTACATTCGTGGATGTTTAGTACCTCTTCTCGCCTTGCCTATCATCTGCATACAATGAATACAGTCAGTCCAGCCTCACCTATCTCTGTGAGCTGCACTAACCCTCGACCAGATCCGATCAGTAGGCTACGGCTGGGGCGTCCTTGTCGTCGCCGGCGCAGGCTCATATTACTTCGCCAAACGCAGTATCAACGCCGACCGCGAGGAGCGCGCAATGGCCGAGGAGAAGCGGCGGCAGCAACGAGAGAGGATGCGGGTCCAGGATATGGTATTACGAGGTACATCCACAAGCTCGCATGGTGCCAAGCGGAAAGAGGGTGCTGCGCCGGCTGCAGGCGGAGGCGACAACCTCGACCCCAGTCGACAAGGAGAGGGTGACCCGGCGCCTGTGACTCATGCGCAAGATCAGATGCCAAGGAGGTCGAAGTATGAGGCTGCAGAGCCATATCGGGCGCCAAGAGGGGACAGGTTCAGCTGATGCGATGATCACGTGTCTGCCTTCGAGGACAGCTGCTCCGGGGTCATCGCAGAGAAAGAGGGATCTACTTGAAATTCATGGGCCACATTGGTGGGAACTGGACGGCAGGGGTTTACTCTGGACGTCGCCGGCTCGGAAATGCCATATATCCGTGGGCCAAAGCGGACAGTCCGCCAGCCACACCTAACGCCGAATATGCAACTCAGGGCGCTGATCTATATGCTCCATCCGAACTCCCAAAGAAGCATACTCGCTCGCTTCACCGCCTCAGCGCACCAGCATAGTCCTCCAACGGCGAGCACGGCAAGCAATCCCTGAAGCTGAGCGGTCGCCTGGCATGCGATCAGCCGACAATGTACCAGTATCAATTGTATCAAGATCTACACTCACATGTTCGCATACCGCTGGTCTCTTCGCGCCCGCGAGCTCACCAGCGCTGCGCCCGCGAAGGGGGCGCTGAACGCGACGCAGCAGTAGCCCATCACTGTGGCAGCCGCCAGTCGGTCGCTTCGTGATGGGCCGGAGCGCTGTGAGTGGAAGCGGAAGGCTTGGAGGAAGAGGCGTTGGGTTGGGATCATCATCGTCGCTCCTGAAATGCCCAAAGTCGTTGCTCGCGGCTACCGCTTGCGAAGCTGCGTGTGTGGAACGGCTGCGGTACGCCGTTAGTATGTGATCGGCGTCTCGTGGATCTCAAGTGCGTACTTGCCAGCCCTCAGTTATCGGGCCTCATTGCTCACGAAGTTATTGACGCCTGTTCGGATGTTGACGGCCTCCTTGATCTACCTGACAGCCGACTCTCGATGATCAGGTCTTCCTGACTGGGATCTGCCTAGTATACCACGTGGCCGCTGCACTTGTCGGACTGTACGCGTGCTGGTATGGGTGAAGGTATTGCACATAGAGCAGGACGTAAAGGTAGCTACATTACTACTTCAAGTTCGCGGCGCGGAACAGGAAAGGCAACGACGGCACCATGAGGCGCTTGGCGATCGTGACACACTCCCATCGAGGGGAACGTCGACTGTACAATGGCGCCATATTGCGTGGATGCTCAGCCGCTGACAGTCAACGTTGCCGTGCTTTGCAAGCCGCCCTAGTGCGGCCCCGATTCCGCGTCATTAGTGAGAGGAGATACAGGTATTGCCGGCTAGCCGGGCCGACTGGCTGGGCGCAGGCATACACTACAGTCGACGAAGGTGTCTATCGTCCTGGAGTCGAACCGGGGCGGAGTGAAGCAAGAAGAGGCAGATGACTGCATCTTTGATTCTGTTGTACCGAAAGTGCGCATCAGGCAACGACTGAACTTTTCGAATGCCGGCACAACTACTCCGATACAGTCATGGGTCCTGTCGTTGAGCACGATACAGTCATGGGTCCTGTCGTTGAGCAGCTGGTAGTGACTCGCTGCTCATAGGTCGAGCGGCAGTCGACTCTAGGTGACGCTCGCACTCCATTGCGAGACAGTCAACGTGGTCGGACCACCAGTGAAAGGCTCAGTGCCAAATTGCATATCTACAATACTCGTTAGCACGGTAGCGTCTGTCGTGAGCTTGATGCCGAGCCGTACCAATCAGGTATTGGGTCGTGATCGGGAACCCATGGCTACTAGCCAAGTAGGTGAAGAACGGCTTGATGTCCCCGCTGAAGGAGGTGATCGGTCCATTAGCTGCGACGAAGCTGTACGTGTACTGGCTGCTGCTGCCGCCGGCCCAAAGGTTCCAGGAGATGCCGTCGATGGTCACTGTGCCGATCTGAGAGCCGGTGGGTTGGATGCTGCCGTACTTGCCGAGCCTAGCCATGTCAGTCTTGGCTTGACTCATTTGCAATGATGGGTGTCTGAGCATACCATAGCATCAGCTCGTAGTCACCGCCTACAACGTGTCACAATGTCAGTAGATGTCTAGAAAGCCAGATCGCGCCAATTGCTGCACTCACTATACGTGTTGTGGTTGATGTTGGCCGAGGTGAAGAGGTCGTATGAGACATCAGCGTTGACGTTGCTGTTCGACAAGCTCCATTTCGCAGTCGTCTGGATACTGTTGACTTGGCTGACGAGCTTCTTCGTGAACGTGTACCCGGAGTTGGCGTAGCTCTTGACTTGCGTGTTGGCTCCCTGCCAGGTCCACGTCGTGTGCCAAGCTACACCGGAACCGGAGGCGCTGTCAACGACGGTCGTCTGGGACCCCGATGATGCAGCGCCCTCGCCCCACAGGTTGTTGTTGACGGAGTAGGCTCCCGAGGTGTAGGAGGCATACTGAGCGCTCAGGGTGGCAACGGCAGCATTAGCCACGGAAGCAGAAGCTGCAAGAGCAAGAAGCTTGAACATGTTGACAAACGATCTTGATGGGCTGCTTGAGTCTTGAGCTTGGATCGAGAGGAGCAGCTTGGCGGCAACGCGAAGCTTTTGCAGCGATGAGCTTGGCTATTGATATACCGTACGCATGTCGGCGGGATCGAGATCTGCTCGTTGGGTGCCGTTGACATCGTCCCGTCTACTAGACACGCTGCATTAGTCCTCCACCAGTCGGAGTGTGGTGCAGCACACGTTGCTCGCTGTCTAGGTGGACGGCCACCGATGCCGCGTCCTGAACATGGCACGAGGCATGGTCACGATGCACACCGCTTGAGGGTGAACATCATGTCGCATTGCTAGACCCGCTGCATGTGGCCCTTCTCCACAGGCTAAAGCTGGTCGCACTGTATACAAAACTCGTAGCGTCGGGCTTCGTTCGAAGCACTCAAGAATCCAGGTGCGGTTGATGAGCCGAGGCATCTCCAGGAGAAGTGCCCAAACAGACCACTGTTACACTAAGCTGTATCGTATCTCGTACGAGTGATCGGTTTGCTCTTTTTGTGGTGTAGTCAATCGTTTACTGCTTGACTAGCAGCGTCGGACGTAGTGCGTGTGACAAGCACTATGGCTGGCGGCCCGGAAGCTTGCAGATCAGCGCGGCTCAGTGTTAGCTTCTGGTAGCTTACCACTACACATCAGCAAGCCAAAAGTTTGTCCGCCTGGAAGACTGCTTGAACCTCGACGAGAGCCTCCGTCGCAGGATCATCATCCTGGCAAGACGGGGATGTGATGATCTTAGAAGTGCGGGGGCGTGGCAAAAAGACGGGAGCAAAGAAGCTGTCAGGCATCATTGAGCTCCATTCTCGGACGGAATGTCAGAACCTACACCGTTCTGAAGGTGCGGCCTTGCCGTGAGCTGGACTTCTCCGACGGGACGAGACTTCGGAGAGAGCTTAGCCGGCAAGATGGGCGATGCGGGCGCAGTAATTCTGCGTTGTGAGGGCAAAGCCTAGGCGGCGAGATTGATCGACTTCTCCCGTGCTTTCCGGTGTTGTGTCCGGTGGCTTGGCCAACATCGGCATAGCACACGGTGGTGGGAGAAGTGGACTTGGATCATGGCTGCAGCGTGTCTCCATCCAATGTCGGGTCGAAGGGACGGTAGCCTGGGGCACGGTCCTCGACCCGTTCCAGCAACTCCTCCATTTGTTGTGTTGTCTCCGATCGAAAAGCGATCGACAATCAGCCTGCGAGGCCGAGAATCGCAACATAACGCCTTTGGTGACGTCGACCGGAGGGCACCACGATGCATACCTGTACCCGGCTCTCGTTCTGGCCTCAAGATCCCGTGACAAGAGCCTCTGCCACACGAACGAGACTTGAGACACGTCGAGTGTTCCGGGGCTACTGTAGTCATAGATCGCTTGAATCTACTCCCGAAGCCAGGCACACCTGGTGCAGCCATCTCTGACCAACGCACGAAGTTTACCGACGCCAGGCTCCAAGAGAGCGAGCGATCAGCTTGCGTCTGGGTTGAGGCCCGCATTGCAATGCCCAATCTCAACACGGTGCTGCGCGAGCTGAGTGGGCGAATAAGGGCATCCCCGGTACCGGGTCTCGGTGTGTTGACCGTCGTGCGATGCGGTGTTGCTTGACAATTCCTTCTCGCACGGGCGCGCGATCAAGGACGATCTGGCCATGGATAGTGATGGCATGCACTGAGGATCTCGAGCAGGCCGCTCAGGCGTGCCAGGTGTGCTAGGCAACAAACGTGTGATGATCGTGCCCCAATCCGTGGCTTCTCCGGCCCAACACGAAAGATCACATCGATGCGGGCTCATGTAGCGGCGAGACTGTGGTCTTAATGCACAAGAAGGTGGCCGCGTTGTTGTCAAGTGGTCAAGCCAAGAAGATACGACAGCTTTCCGCCCCCGTTGCCAAGACATCCTCCACGACCTCACGTTCGCGACTGCTTGTGATTGTTTCCATTGCGCCGGTCGCGTACGCAGCCCGCAGTCCTCGTCGCCCACCATCAGTCGATACAGCCCGGCATGCTGCTCTCCACCCCTCTCCTCGCCGTTGTGGTCGTCCTCGCCAGCTACGTCTCCGCAACCGCCCTCACATACAAGCTCGTCCCGAACGAGAAGGAGTGTTTTTACACACATGTCGGCAACGCTGGTGCCAAGATCGCCTTCTACTTCGCTGTGAGCAGTGGTGGTAACTTTGACAGTACGCTTGCTGCCCCAGAAAGAGAGTGGTTGCCAGAAACGTGCGGCTGCTGACTTCGCGACCAGTCGACTACGTTGTATATGGCCCGTCGAAAGAGCCCGGCAAAGAGCGCATCATACTCGAAGGCGAGAAGGAGCGGCAAGGCGACTTTGTCTTCACAGCGAACGAGATTGGGGAGTATAGGTTCTGCTTCGACAACACGGTGTCCACCTTCACGGACAAGATGGTCGACTTTGAGATCACCGTGAGCACACTTCGCTCAATGGACAGCTGGAGCTCCAATAGCTGACCACGACCTCGCATAGGTGGAGAACGAAGTCCGCTCGCAGATCCCTCAACGAGCCGGTGCATCACCAGAACAGCTGTCCGGGGTCGAGGAGACCATACTCAAGCTCTCTGGCCAGGTGTCGACCTTGACGAGACAACAAAAGTACTTCCGGACGCGAGAGAACCGCAACTTCAGTACCGTGCGAAGTACGGAGAAGCGCATCTTCAACTTCAGCTTGATGGAGGTGGGCATGATGGTGGCGATGGCGTGTTTGCAAGTCTTCATCGTGAGGCAGTTCTTCACGGGCGGGCGGAAAGGTGAGCATCGAAGTACGAGAGCATGGGGTTGGAATGTGCTAATCTGGCGTAGGATATGTATGAACTCTAGAGATGCACCGACAGCCACGGCCGCATACTGTGGAGCAGTGTTCCACGCTGTACACCTTTCGCACGCCGTTGCTACCTGCCCTGACTCCTCCTGAAGCCTCTTGGTGGGCTTCTCCATGGACACGTCTAATTCGCAATGCTTGCAGTGCCCTCGGCGGATCTGCAGCAGTCCGTGCCTTCGGCCTCAAACAACAAGCCGTAGAGTCGGCTCATATCCAGGCTCACGCTCACAACTGCGCACCGGCAACAGCAGCCCCTCCTCTGGATCTTGCTGCACTTCGTCTGACAGGACGCTCGCTAGCTTCTGTGCAGCAAGCTCCACGCTCCCTCCAATACGATGGAAGATGTTGCCCTTCGTGTCCTGAACCACCCCATGGTGTTCAGCCGGAGAGGTGTACCCGTTGAATTCGCCCTCCGACCGAGGCGAAGACGCCCCACTTTCCAAATCACCACCGCCCACTTGACTCAGCCGAGCCGCTACTGTCCTTTGTGCCTGAGCGGCGACACCTGCCATGCCAAAAGGCCGAAAGGCGTTGATGGTGGGTATGGGAGCCGTGAGTGCTTCCCACGCGAATCTTGCGGGGCTCATAGGCGGCGGGTCGCGGTGGCGAAGCCTTTCCTCGTCGTACGACCTCCGTCGGTGGCCTTGACGCGATGGCACCGGCAAAGTCTCCTGGTCGTCTTCTTCATAACCACCAGGTATGGCAATGCCCAGGCCTGCGTAGCGCGCTGAAGTAGTGACAACAAGATCCTTGCGCCGCCGCGATGCCATGCCGCTTGTAGCAGTGGTGGAAGCAGATGAGACGTCAGCAGCTCTTCTCGCCATGCGCCGTGCCACCACCGTGCCATCATCGTCTGAATCTTCAGCCCTAACACTCATGTACCCCTTGATTATTTTCTGGGATCTCCGGTGCGCGGCAGGCAGTCGTCCGAGGTCTGGCGGGAAGTTGGCGAAGTACAGCACGACAGCGAGTACGAGACCGAAACTCAGCAAGCCTGCCAGCACCCCAATAACCCAGCTGGGCAGCGTCGGCAGGTCGTCGTGCATCCTTGCTGGTCTTGGTAGTTGCGTAACCACGATCTCTGCTCTGCTGGCTTCGTGGAACGCAGGTACTGCTGTGGGCCGGGCGGTATTGGTGACGAAGCCGCTCACCACGTTGGAGTCGTACGTAGTGTGCCAGTATTTCTTCGGTGTCCTGCCCACGTCGCCGTGATTGACCATCACACTGCGGCTCGCTGGGGGAGGGCTGGCGCGATGTCGCTTGCTGGCCGTGCTTGTGGTTCCTACAGCTGTTGCTGCATTGGAAGCCCCCGTACTGCTCGTGTGCCCCGGCGGACCGAGCATGCGCCCCATGTCGATAAGTCGAGTGATCATAGGATCGGCATCCAAGTGACAATTCAGGAGGGCGCGACGTGGTGATTGAAGTATGCAGATCCTGCGAAGCGTGAGGTGACGTTGACAACGCTGCAGCGAGGCATGTGTACGTCACCTAGCAAACAGACACTGCCAGGAGATACAGTGATCGCGCGATACTCAACCTTCGCATCTGCTCGCCGTTCGCTACTCGTCTTCCACTCTAGCTCTCTTTCCCTTCCCACCCGCGTCGTCTTCAGCGCCTCTCTTCCCCGCCCTCTTCGCCGCCTCCGCAATCATCGCATCGACTCCAAACGGATCATCACCCCTGTCGCGCTCAAACTGCACGGGTCCGCTCCTGGCCTCCGTCGTGTCCGTACCCTTGAACCCCTCCTTCGGCGCCCTGCCCAGCGCCTCAAAGCGCTTCGTACTCTGGATCTTCTCCATGGTCTCGCCACCATCTTCTTCATCCTCATCGTCATTGCCCACACTTGGCCGGTAGATGCTGTTCAGCGCATCGCGCTCCGCGAACAGAGGCTTGTCGTAATGGTTGTCTTCGTTGAAGCCTGTTGCGAAACCAGAAGACTGGTTGAACAGCCGGGAGTCGTACATGGTCTCTTTACTCTGCATAGGCTTCGCCAGCCCCAGCGCCACCTTCTCGCTGACGTCACGGTTCTGCTCGCGCGCAAGCATCTGGATACGCCGCTCGTGACCCATGTTCTTCTGACGCAGCTCGCGCTGAGCTTCTCGGCGGCGTTCAGCGCGCTGGCGTTCGCGATCACGGATACTGGCATCGCCATCAGGTGAAGGCGAGCGGCTTCCACTGCGCGAAGAGCCAGAGTATGAGGACCGGCTGTCGACCGACCTGCTGCGCGATCGAGCGTTGGTGAAGGCCCGGCGGCCGGAGACGGCTGCCTCGCGGTCTTGGCGGGCTTTCTGTGCCAGCGTGCGCAGGTGGTCCTCCTGGGCTTCCTTCTCCTTCTCCGCCAGCCGTTGCTGCATGCGCTGTCTCTGCTGTACTTCCTCGCGGGCATGCCGGTCTGCTGTATGCAGAGCTTCCGCGAGGTGTGCAAACTTGTCATTGATGGTGACGTCTTGCAGCCCTCGGCCGTCAGCTGCCAGCCGCTTGTCCAGTGGCACGGTGTAGCCCTTCGGGTTCTTCCAGTTGGACACGGGCGGCGGTATTCTCCACGCCTCCTGGTCTTCAGCAGTCAACTTGCGCGGCGGCGAGTGCATGATAGGCGGCGGTGGGCTTGGAGGTCCGCGCGGGATCTTCTTGACCTTGTGCTTCGGCGGCTCCACCGGGTCCTGCTGCCTCTGCACAATCTTCATGATACGATCTCCCTTCTTCGAGTTGTCGCCCATCTGGTTCGCGGGCGTGTAGCGCACGAACGTCGGCTCTGGTCGTGTGGTCCCCTTCACATTCTTCGGTTTCTGTGCCGCCAATGTACCATCCACCAAACTTTGTAGCGCCCTCTGTGTGCGCTCCTTAGCAGCCAGCTCCTCCTCCGCGCTTGGGCGCGCGAGATTGATCTCGCCAGCGTCTGCTCGTTGCCGCAGTGGGATCAGATCCTTGAAGCTGGCATGGATCACCCGAGTATCGCTGTGCCCTCTTCGCGCGATGGCATCGTATTTCACCTTGCCCTCTCCATCCACCTGTATGGCTAGCGCATTCGAGCTGGACGCAGCACCTTTGCGGCCCATGTCGAGGGGGTACTGAGCGACGGAGATCTCTGGGAAGGCGCCGCCATCGCCGAAGTCTTCCGGGTTCCGCGGTCGCCATCCTGATCGCTGGCCGTACGGAGGTGGGCCTGAGCGCTTCACGACGAGCTGGGAGGATTCAAGCTCGCGGGCATCGACCACACGGGGGCCTTTCTGCTGTGTGTGCGTCGGCAGCTCTTCGTCCTCGCCGGTATACTTCGGCTTCGGCAGAGCGCTGGAGAGCGTCGTGCGAGTGCCGGCGAGTGCCATGGTGGTGTTGCGTAGGTTCAGAAGGGTATGTCTGAGTCTGGAGTTGAGCATTTGATGGAAGTCGACTTTCGTTGTGTCGGCTCTTCCCGCGTTCGTCGTGCCTGACTCGTGCCGACATGTCGCACGATTGCGCAGGGGTGGATACTCTGCTTGCACAGCTGACCAAATACATACAGTACTCACAGAATATTACAGCACGACGGAACACAGTAGTGAGGTATGGCTGAACATTTGCGAGTGTAGTTTGGATTGTGGAAGGAAATGTCAGAGGAATTGACCGATGAGGTGACATCAATCAATGCGATCTACGGAGACGACACACTCAGCAGCTTATCAATCGATGGCCATCCTGGACTCTTCTCTCTTACGCTCCCGGTCCAACCAACTATAATCCTACGACTGGACTTCCCGCCCAATTACCCGGATTCACCCCCTGCAGTCTTAGGCACGCAGTCCATTGGTGATAATGACAAGGGCGCCGGCACCTTCTTGGTCGATCTCGTTCGCGATGTTCTGGCCAGTGTCTATATACCGGGCGCGTCTTGCGTCTTCGATCTTGTGGAGGAAGCAGATCAGAGGCTTCAGCAGCTCGGCTTGGACCAAAGCGGCACCGAGGCTGAGGAGCAACAAACTGCTCAAACGGACGGTCAGGCTCTCGAGCATTTGCCAGGACACAAGAGCTCTGACACTGCACAGTCTTCCTTGGACGACTCATCTGGCGACCCACCTCCTTGGACCCTCTCAGATGTGCTCACGGAGAAGAAATCGATCTTCATCGCTCGCTCCGCCCCTGTGACCTCCGTAGATCAGGCACTACAATATCTCAACCACCTCTTATCCACCGATAAGAAGGTAGCCAAAGCCACGCATAACATCACGGCCTGGCGGATCCGCGGTGACCACGGCGTGCAATTCCAGGACTGCGACGATGACGGCGAGACGGCGGCGGGCGGGCGCGTGCTGCACTTGATGGAGTTGATGAATGTATGGGGAGTTATGGTAGTGGTCACGCGATGGTATGGAGGAGTGCAATTAGGCCCGGACAGGTTCCGGCTGATCAATCAGGCGGCGAGGGATGCGATGGTGAAGGGCGGGTCCGCTGTCGAGGCAGCGAAGGATGGCGGGAAGAAGAAGGGGAAGAAGTGACCGCCGGGTCACAATGCTCTTGACTTGGACCAACCAAGTCGGGCGGAGGAAGCATTCTTTGACTGCTGTGATCATTGGCCTGCACCTTGACGAGAAGGCAGAGCTCGGCGTAGGCAAGCACCGCGAACGCGAATGCCGTCCAGCGCAGGCTCTACCGACAACTACGCCTATCATACGGGGTAGTGTCACGACCCTCGATGCAGGCGAGCGCCAAAGAGAGCCACGCGCTGGGCCTGGATGCATTCATTGATTTGCCGTGCCAAGACATTGGTACATGAGTCGCTTGGTGTCGATCGATGAGGATCGCAGCAGTACTCGTCCCGCGCCTGACCGCGAGAGGTGAGGCGCGGGCCGTGTCAGACGAGACAACCATTCGTCGCAGAGCCGGAGCTATGAGAAGTGACGCCCAAGTGCGATGACATTGCGACGACCAACGCATTCGGCACGATTCCTCCGCCGCAGGAGAGAGAGGAGATGCAAGTAGAGCGGGCAGGATGGGAACGCTGCCACCACGGTGTGATCCAGATATTGTCGATATTGGGTCGCTTGGGAGCCTCTGCGCCGGGTGGCCGTAGGATCAGAGGCGGGCCACCTCGTTCGCGCGTCAGATAAGATGTGCGGTACCCCGTGTGGTGTGACCTGCCCGTGTGGTTCTTTACATCATACATTCATCCATATAGCCATCTAGCATACCTGTGCTCGTCACACACACCCCCATCATCCTACGGTGCATCCTGATCCACCCCAAATATCGCCAATATGTCCTCCCTCTTGAACATATTCGCGCAGTCCACCGCGTTCGGCTGCCCAGCATAAAGGTCCGCGCCCCCATCGACAAGCACCTTCGTCACCTCCGTATAACCCTTGAACACCGCGCCCGCGATCGGACTCTGGCCCCGGTCATTCAGCACATTCACATCCGCACCCCGCTCCAGCAGCATGGACGCCGTCGCGACCTGGCCGTGGTACGCGGCGAGCATGAGCAGGGTGTCGCCCTTGTGGTTCGTGAGGTTGACGGGGATGCCGGCGGTGAGATATTGTTGCAGCTCCGCGGTCTTGCCCTGCCGGGCGAAGTCGAAGAGTTTGGAGGCGAGATCGAGCGCTTCGGGCGGGAGATGGGAGGCGTCTTTGGGTGGCGTGGGGGCAGAGGGCTCCGTGGTCGGGTTTTGGGCTTGGGGGAGTCCCATGTTGCAGATTTAATAGATGTTAACTGGTGAGTGTAAATGCTACAGGTCTATTGGTGTATTACGTGAGAAAGCATATGTACTGTGCCTGCGTGTATAATGCTTGATGGCATGACGTTGATCGGACGACAGGGTCCATACAGGTATCT
Organism: Teratosphaeriaceae sp. CCFEE 6253; assembly: GCA_033119285.1. Lineage (NCBI taxonomy): Eukaryota > Fungi > Ascomycota > Dothideomycetes > Mycosphaerellales > Teratosphaeriaceae > Teratosphaeriaceae sp. CCFEE 6253. The sequence goes on from JAWDJV010009706.1 coordinate 13,165, forward strand.
GGTGGGGCAAGAGCGAGCATGGATGATACGAATTGATCTTTATTGCATGATTTCGGCCTCCAAAGGCGATCTAACCGTTGAGCTTCCTCGCCCCTCGACACTTGAAGCATCGCGGAGGAGGTCCACGCCGTCTCATCGACGATCGACTCTCACTGATCGCAATCCGACCTTCGTCTCACCTCGAGCCGCGAGCGTCCGCTCAGCAGGTCATGTCCTCCATCATCGAACCACATCCATCCCATTGCGCCGCACCGCCGTGAACTCGTGACCTATGGCAACATCGCAGAAGCAAACCACCGCGCGCCCCTCGTTGTTCCGCCGCAGAGCATCCTATGCCTGCACGGACACCAAGGCGGCCGACATGCTTCGCTGCCGCTTATGCAGCTTCATCACGCCGGACGCGTCCTTCCTACCCAGCCAGCGCGTGCCGTCTCGATCGTCCTCGTAGCTCTCCGGACACGGCGGGAGGATGAGCGGGGGCGCGCGCTCGTTGGCGCCGCGCGCGATCATCTTCGGCTTCACGCTCGCGGCGCGAGCTGGGAGTTGCGGCGAGCGTGCTTCAGGCGAGGTGGGAGTGACTGTTTCGGGCTCCTTGGCGATGTCTGATGCATCTCCCACGCTGTTGTCGGCCGAGTTCGAACGTCGCATACCGAAGACGCTGAGGCCGATGGAAGATCCGATCCGTTGCAGCCTGCGTCGTGACGGAGACATTGGCGGCGGGGTCGTAGCTTGCTCGCCCGCTTGCGACGGGTACGGATCGTACTGCAAGAAATCGGCGGTCGGAGGAATACGGACTTCTAATGCTGAGTATGGTGTGTCGGGCAGATAGCGAGGCCTGGCCCGCAAATCTGGTAGACTTGGTCTGGGTCGGACGCTCCTTCCGCGGGTGAGCAACGCTGCGACGGAGGTCGGTGCACCTGACATTGGCGACTTCTCCGTTGAAGTACGAGGCGACTCACTCGTCTGACTACTCGCCTGACTGTCAATCCCAAACCGCTTGAGTCGTGACACGGGAGGGCGGATTGGTGTGACTGGGACCGGCCGTCTCATGCGAGGAGTGGCCAAGACATTGACCAGTTTGGGCATCGAGACGACTTTGGCCTTGCCCGCGGGCACCAAGGTGATGGCTTGCGCTCTGTTGCATTGCTGCTCAACCCTGTCGCAACTCTGTGCGAGTTGCTCCGGAAAGGAGGCGTTGCTGAGGGGCCTGGCTGCCACGCTCCCGCAATTGCGAGTGCTGACTGTTCGAAAGCTCATGTCGTCAGCATCAATGGGGGAAGCGACTTCTTCGTCTGACGTGTAGCCGCGCCAGAACACAGGTTCGTTCGCAAATTGCTTGATCGTGTCCGAAGGCTCGGGCGTCTTGACGCCAGCTTTGAATGAGAACATGTCGTCGGGCGGCATGGTAGGTGAGTAGCGCATTGAAGTGGCGTCACTCGTCGTTGAGAAACGTGAGTGTACCTCCATGGCTGCTGGATCGAAGGTTGGAGAGAAGAAGAAGTCTTCCATGGGCCTACTCGCTGCCATTATGATTCGGAACTGAAACGCGGCGTCCGTGCCGACAGCGTCGCTCGCTATTGACGCGGACGTTCCGGAGCAGGGTGCTGAACACAGCAGGGGTAGCACGCGAGAACTGGCGCGCAGGCGTGTGGGTGCTCACTGTATCTGAGACCCGCCGTGGTCGCGGATAAAGAGGTGGGCTGCAGCCTTTCCGACAGGAGCATGTGCCCAGTCGATCTGTTTAGGCTCCTTGGGAAGATCCTCCGCTTTTCGAATTACTCCGGGGAAAGCGTGGGATGAATGTGGAAGTACCTAGGTCGCACTCACACGTTCTGGAGGCGGTAGCAGTCGTGGCGATGGACTTAAGCCAGAGGTTCTGCGAAGCATCCACAGGCGACTGGATGTCCGAGTTCGGTCAGAAGCGTTGTTGCACAGGTGCCGTGCTGCTCGGTGTTACACAGCAGTCGTTGCAAGCTCGTGGAGAACTGTCTCCGTCCCGATGTCTGGCTGGCCACGTCTTGACGCGGGTGTAACGGAGGCGAAGTGCAAGAAGAGCGAGTGAGCCCACACCTCCAGGTATAGTCCCCGAGATACCAGGCTACGCGGTCATCAGCCTCGTCCTTCGCTCCATCGGTGAGGCAGCGGTCAAAGGATCATTGGTGTCTGCGAGCGGCTCAGCTGCAGAGTGGGATGAGCCTTTTTAGCCCCACTCGCCTCCGGTTTTGTAACGCGGCGCGATCTCGGGAGGAATGCCGCGCAGCCGCGATTCCGATAGAGTGCGGGGCCAACACGACCGCACCTTCCATTCCTTCGCGATGGGCTTGCGGACGGAGACTCCGCCGGTCGGTAACGCACATACTCAGGGCAGGCACGTCTTGAGCTTCGGAGCCGGCAAATGATTGTGTCGCCGTTCGACATCGTCATGTCTGAACACGGACGCCATGATTATTGGCATGCAAGCGCTCGTCAGCCTGTGTCACCTTCGGGCATCCCACGAGATGGTGGGTCGCTCACGCAGTGCAAGAATAGCTACCTCGACAGCTCGGTTGATGGCCAGCTCGGAGATGCGAGCGTACCGTAAGGCAGTCAGCTACTCTGGAGCCTGACCAGACTGCACTGCAGCTGGCGGTCAGATGATCAGGCTACATGTACCCTGGGCCCCGAGCCCTCAGCGAGCACCTCAAAGCCTGGCCTGTCATGTATAGGTGGTCAGCGGCTCAGGCTTTCAACCCGCGTGCAATGCCGGCAGCAGCCCGTTGCGGTATACACACGATGTGCGGAGGACCTCGCCATTGCTTGGACGCGCTCAGGCGCCTCCGATATGCGGTACCGCGAACCGGGTGAAACATGCATGTCGGAAGCTGCAGCCTGCAGTCTGCACGTCAGCCGCACAGGCAATACTACACCTGCATGCACTGGCAAGACACGGAAGTGTGCGGGAGCGCGACAGCACGTGATAGAAAGACTCGTGTACTGAGGTGCTATTTCGGATGCTCGGCCGCCGGAGGTGGCAACGGTATGATACGCGCTGGGAACGATGGATTCAAGGCTTGTGATACAGACTACAGCTCTTTACTTGGAGCTCTCGGCTGAAGAAGTCGATGGCTTCGCCTTGCTACGGACGCCACGATCTCCGCCAGTCTCGCGTCCGTGATATCAAAGGGAGGGCCCTCCAGGTCTAGACGGCTGAACGGGCTAGACATCGGGAGACAATGAGGTAGCCCATCGCGTTGATGTGGTAGCCGATGGTGTGGCCAGAGCTGGGGAGCTGCATGTTGACGCGTTCCTCACGGTGTAATCATGAGCCCGACGCCGTGATCTGGTCAGTCTGGACGCTGATGGCGCATTGAGATCGTCCGGGCTGTCTTCCTCCGGGCTGTATGCCCCCGAGCTGTCTCCCTCCGAATCGCTTTCCCTGGAGCTAGATCCGTACGAGCTGCCTTGCTCAGAGTCATCGAGCCCCGAGCTATTGGAATCTGTGCCGATATGCTCCGTGCTGACGCGGTCCGATTCATCGTCCGGGCTACTGGGGTTCGAGCCATCATGCTCTGGGCCGCCGCCTCCAGTCGCGGGTACTGGGTGATCTGGCTCTATGTCCGAAACCTCCCTCTCGAGCGGTCCACGCGCCGACTCGAATCTTTGCGTCGTAGGTGGAGCCTCGCCTTCGCTTCCCGACGACGGTATTTCCTCTGCATCGAGTACAGTCGGCGAAGCACTATGATATTCCGTACGATTGGAGCGGAGCGGAGTGGAGTGGGCCGACGTTATGGGGGCTCTCTCACGCTCGAGCGCGGACCTGCGTGTGGTCCTTGACATGGGATCCAGCACCATCGCGCTCAGGTCATGTTCAAGTGCACCGTCGCGAGCCTCATCAGAGTTCTCCTACGACTCACTGACCTCCCTCCTGTTCACCCCCGGCGGCAATTTCTCCACCAAATGCCGGCTCGCACGCCAAACCTGAATCAGGTTGTCCTCGGCCGCGCTGCACATCACCCACGGATCATTGCGGTTCCAGCTGAAGTCCGACACTCGGTTTGTGTGCCCGCCGTGCATGAACAGCATCTCTGGCGGCCCATCCTCGGCATCCTCCGGCGTCTGCTCCAGACCTGCCCGCGAGAGGTCCCAGAAGATGACACGTCGGTCGTCGGAGGACGAGGCCAGCACGGCGGAGTCGGTGGGATGCCAGTCGATCTTGGTGATGACGTCTTTGTGCCCTTCGAGGGAGTGGATCTTGCCGTGCTCGGGGAACCGCAGATCGAAGACGCCGATGGTCTTGTCTGCGGAGCCGGTGGCGAAGAGCTTGTCGAGGGTGGGGTGGAAGGCGAGAGAATTGATCGCGTCGAGATGCGCTTCCTTCACCGTGATGGCGGCGCGGCTCGTCCCGGTGCTCTTCTGCTCGGTGCGCACGTCCACGAGCTGGAAGGTCAGATCATCGGACACGGAGCCAAACAGGTGCCGGCCGAAGGTCGGGTGGTACTGCACGTCGTTGACCGTGGCCGAGTGGTGCGTGTAGGTTGTGTGTGGAGAAACGGTCTTGTTGTCCAGCTTGAAGTCGCGTTGCAAGTCCCAGATGTTGACTGTCGTGTCGCCGCTGCCGGAGAGCAACTGCCCTTCGACGTGTGGGTTCCACTCCAATGCAAATCCTTCGTCTTTGTGACCTTTGAGCGTCGCTTGAGGCTTGATCTCGGTGGTGGACTTGGCTTCGGAAGGGTGCTTCGTGCGGTCCCAGACGTAGATGTTGCGATCGCTCGCCCACGTCGCGATGATGTCCGGGTTCTGAGGTTGGTAGCGCGCCTTGTTTACCTCCCCTGGATGCACAATACGCTGCACGACGTTGAACTTGATCGTGTCTTTGCTCGCGCCGTATCCCCCGAGCTCCTCATTGGCGGCGTTATAGTCGGCGATGGTAGCAGCGGGCGGCTTGGGGAGCTCGATGTGGGCGATGCGGAGGTAGTCGGTCGTCTGGCCGGAGGTGTGCGTGCCCATGAGCAGGCGGTGTGTGCGCATGGGCTTGCCCGGCACCTCACTCACGTCAGGCAGCCACTGCGTGGTGAGTGTGGGCCAGTCCAGGGCGCGGCTGTACATGACGTCGTAGAGGAAGACGCTGTTCTTCTTCCATATCTTGTACTCCTCGTTGATCAATTTGTTCTGCAGCGCCTCCTCGTCGCGCGCCTCCGCCATGTCTGGGCTGTCGTATCAGCTGCAGCTCCTGCTGTATCGCAAACGAAGATGGACTGACCCGTGTCGTCCATCCTCCCAGACCAATGCCTTGCGCTTGACTCAAGCTGTATCAATGACCCTTGTGTGTGATGTAGCGATGTGGAGAATGTCGCCTCGCGTTTATCCTCCGTCGGGTTATAGTGAAGTGCTTCGCGTGGAATTGAACGCGCTCCACGCGCTCGCGGCTGACGGCCGGTCCCGAGCCCCACAGTGGTCCGTGCTGCATGCCTCGACTACAGTTCTCGAGTGACGCCGCCACACAATGTCTTCCTTTCTTCGAAGACTCCGTGTCGCGAACGTCGCCACCATCCCCTTCACCATCTTTGCACTTCTCCACCCCTTCGTTCTCTGCCCTCCAACCCTTGATCTACCTCCCGGACCACCAAGACAGCAGCCGCTACCATGGGTAAGTCAGGCTTTCAGCCGCTTCTGAGGCGATCGCAGTCGGCAGCAGGCGCCTGGGCGTGGCAAGCAGACAAAGACAGCGTTCAGAGTTGTGGTGTCCACTACCATGCTCGCGGATGCGGAGCGCAAGCCCAGTTCCTGTCTGCTCGCCAACGACTCCGCAACAATCCTCGCAGCTTGATACAGCATTTCTAACTCAGAAAGCCCATGCTGACACTGCGCAGGCGTTCCCAAGTTCTTCCGCTGGCTCTCCGAGCGCTACCCGGCAATCTCTCAGCTGATCGCCGAGAACCGCATTCCCGAGTTTGACTGCCTCTACCTTGACATGAATGGGATCATCCACAACTGCACACACAATGACTCCGGCTCTGCGCCCACTGCGCATGTCCGCGAAGACGAAATGTTTATCAAGATATTCAACTACATTGAGCATCTCTTCGGCAAGATCAAGCCACAGAAGCTCTTCTTCATGGCCATCGACGGCGTGGCACCGCGCGCGAAGATGAACCAGCAGCGCGCCAGGCGTTTCAGAACGGCGCTCGATAACGAGAATGCACGCGAGAAAGCTATTGCGGAGGGCAAGGAGCTACCGAAGGAGCCTCCATTCGACTCGAATTGCATCACCCCCGGCACGGAGTTCATGGCGCGCCTGACCCAGCAGCTCAAGTACTTTGTTGCAAAGAAGATCACTGAGGATCTCGACTGGCAAGGATGCGAGATCGTCCTTTCTGGTCACGAGGTCCCTGGTGAAGGCGAGCACAAGATCATGGAGTACATCCGGCAGGCGAAGAGCCAGCCGAACTACGACCCGAACATCCGCCACTGCCTTTACGGCTTGGATGCCGACCTGATCATGCTGGGTCTGCTGTCTCACGATCCTCATTTCTGCCTGCTGCGCAAGGAGGTCACGTTCGGTCGGCAAGGCAAGGCGAAAAGCACGGAGCTGGAGCATCAGAACTTCTATCTCATGCACCTGTGCATTGTCCGCGAGTACCTGGAGCTGGAGTTCCAGGAATTGAAGCAGCCCGGCGCATTGAGCGATGGCTGCCAATTCGACATGGAGCGCGTCATCGATGATTTCATCCTCATGGCGTTCTTCGTGGGCAACGATTTCCTTCCCAATCTTCCGCACCTACACATCAACGAAGGCGCATTGGCGCTGATGTTCGGCGTGTACAAGCAAGTCTTGCCCAAAGCCGGCGGATACATCAACGATGGTGGCGTCATCAATCTGAACAGGCTGGAGCTACTTCTGGAAGAGCTCAGCCACGTGGAGTACCGGTTCTTTGAGCACGACAACCAGGATGCGAGTTGGTTGAAGGACAAGACCACGCAGAAGCAAGACGTGATGGAGAAGGTGAAGCGAAAGGGCGGTATCCAGAGCATGACGACTGGGCAGAAGGAGCTATATCAGGCAGTGAAGCGGTATGTCAACGGCCGAAGTATCGGAGAGGATCAGCTCGAGCCGGTGGACATGCCTGTGCAGCTCAAGGCGGCGGATCGGGCGTTTGTGGAGGAGTTGGCCAAGAGCCTGCATCTGCAATGCCGATCTGTGGTGAATGACAGCGGAGATCGGAACCTGCAGCTCACCTTCCCGCCCCGACCAGAAATGGACGGCGAAGAGGACGAGGAAGACGAGGAGGCGCAGCATGCTCTGCTGCGCGTCTTCAAGCAGTACGACCGCGCGAAGACCGAGGACGTCTCAGCCGAAGATGCGCAATCGAACGCGCAAGTGAAGTACGACAATAAGTTCCACGAGTGGAAGGACAAGCACTACACCGACAAATTCGACTGGGGTCTCGACGACGAGGTCGAGATCACGAACCTGACCGAGAACTATGTCCAGGGCCTCCAATGGGTCCTGTTCTACTACTACCGCGGTGTCGCCAGCTGGCCATGGTACTACAAGTATCACTATTCGCCCATGATCTCGGACGTCAAGAGGGGCCTGAAAGCCAACATGAAGTTCGAGCTCGGCCAGCCTTTCCGTCCGAATCAGCAGTTGATGGGTGTTCTCCCGGACCGCAGCAAAAGTATCGTGCCGACAGTGTATTGGCCGTTAATGACAGACCCAAAGAGTCCAATCATCGACTTCTACCCGCGAGACTTCGAACTGGACATGAATGGCAAGAAGCAGGAGTGGGAGGCGGTGGTCAAGATCCCTTTCATCGACGAGAAGAGGCTGTTGGCGGCGATGGCGTCGAAAGACGTCTTGCTGAGCCAGGCTGAAAAGCAGCGCAA
>JAWDJV010009707.1:0-21012 GCA_033119285.1 Teratosphaeriaceae sp. CCFEE 6253
TACCTCATCGGATATGATGCGGGATCAGTGCCACCTGCAGAGGAGCAGTATCGTACTGTGGTCTCTGATATTGAGGTCGCGATTGAAAGTGTCGAAGTGCGAGCCCTGGTACAAGACTTGATGGGCCTCGACTTTCAGGGTCCGTACAGTACCTTGGCACACGGGGAGCCGCAGTCGCTCTCAGAATCCGCCTCTACGACAGCTCGAGGTGATGGGGTATGGTTTGACGAGGTTGCGGCGAAGATACAGGCGGGCATCCAGCACCAAGTCCTGAAGGCCGTCGCCCAGGAAGGCTCGTGGACGGGCGAGCCGCTCGCTATGGATGCCCAGCAGATCCCGTTCACGAATCGGATTCTGGACAACGAATTTCTGCTCAGCTTCATCCAGGAAGTGAGCGGGTCCAAATTGACCAGTGAGCAGATCGACACTGTTCTTCGGCGCAAGAGGGGATGGCAGGGCGCGGTCACTCGATATCTGCGGGAGAAGCTGAGCTATGGGATGCCGGGTCCTCGTATCGGCGTAATCATGGCGCTGCTTGGATACAAGGAATGCTGTATGAGGCTAGGCATCGACGTCAAGGCAGGCAAAGGATGGTAGGGCGTCAGAGTAGCTTGTATGATATGTGTATATGTTCGAACCTGGACTTCTCCCAAAGGGTTGCGCAATAAAACACGAGCCTCGCACGTGAATTTGGCACAGACTATCGATAAGCTAGGCAAACGCTGGCCCGAGCTCCGACATCGAGCTCTCACTGCTCAATCACGACATTGGGAAACATGATCATAATCTTCCGCTTGCTCACAAGACCACCACGCACATATTAGTCAAGATAGAGTCAGATATGCTGGATCCCCGACGGTAGCGGCCTGCTTGCGACAAGCCTCAACACAGCAGACATGGCGCAGAAAGGCTGGGGTTCGTGATGAGCTGCATCCTCTCAATTGAACATGTCCTAACCAACAAGTAGAGATTGAGAACGCCATCAAGCTCGTAGACCCAACCCGCGATGCACTCTACAAATACGATGCCGACAAGGTCAAGAAGATCAGCAACGAGCGGCCATGGAGGAGCGATCCGAACCACTTCAAATACGTGCGCATCTCAGCCGTTGCGCTCGTCAAGATGGTGATGCATGCGCGGTCGGGAGGGGAGTTGGAGATCATGGGGCTGATGGTAGGCTACGTGGAGCATGAGACATTCATCGTCACGGACGCGCTCCGATTACCGGTCGAGGGCACGGAGACACGGGTGAATGCGCAAGACGACGCGAACGAGTACATGGTCACGTTCCTGGAGCGCTCGCGACAGGCTGGGCAGATGGAGAACGCGGTCGGGTGGTATCACAGTCACCCTGGCTACGGCTGCTGGCTGTCCGGCATCGATGTGGGAACGCAAGAGATGCAGCAGACGATCAATGAGCCTTTCCTGGCCGTCGTCATCGACCCCCATCGGACCATCAGCGCAGGCAAGGTCGAGATCGGCGCGTTCCGGACATATCCGTCGGGCTACAAGCCGGAAGACTCGGGCTCCTCCGCGGAAGGCATGGCAGCCGTGCCGATGGCGAAGGCTGCCGATTTCGGCGCGCATGCAAACCGCTACTACTCGCTCGAGGTATCCCATTACAAGTCCACGCTCGACAGCAAGCTGCTCGAGGCGCTCTGGAACAAGTATTGGGTGCAGACACTCTCCTCGTCACCCCTCTTCACGAATCGGGAGTACGTCACGAAGCAGATACAGGATGTGGTGGCAAAGACGCAGCTGGTCCATGATGGCATGAAGAAGACCTCCAACCTGCCGCCGATGGGTCCGAGGCCCAAAGTCAAGGAGGATCAGTTCGCAAAGGTCGTCAGGGCAGCGGAAAAGATTGCGAGTGAAGAGAAGATGGGCCTCATGGCTGCGATGGTCAAGGAGAAGGTCTTCGCAGCTGCAGGACCCATGGATGCTGCCGCTCGTGCTGTGGCCACGAACGGCGGCGATACGCAGATGGCGGATGCGAAAGCATCCTAGGCTTGCAAGCCTAGTACGAGTGATGATCTGCGACGTTTGAGGGATAGAGTTCAATGCATAGCGCGGCGTAAGCATTGTATGAGACGCGGCGCGCCACGGAGCGCTAGGCAGCGCGGCCATGGTGAATGCCGAGTTAGCATATTAAAGGAGTGTGACCAGATCCTGTCTACATGTGCATGCGTACCTGCATGCCGTCGACCCAGTGCTGACAGCGTGCTGACACTCCGCTGGCTCCAAGCTCAATGCTTCAGCCCAGTCAGGCACATGGCTTTGTTCCTTCACTGCGAAAGATACAGGAATTAAGAAACTCTCTCACTAGCTCTTTATGTCCGTGACTTTAACCCCGCTTAGGGTTTATGCATCCGGCATACTGCGGAGCAACACAGATGTGTACATGTATGTACGAGGTCCATGAGCTAGAGGTCGCCAAAGCACCTCTGCACCTCTACTTCTGTTCGTCCAGCCCAGCAGCTTCACTCCTTCGCCGCTGGGATCGAATATTCGCCCTCTCTCTCGAGTCAACTCTTGCGAGCCACTGGAGTGCCTGCTGAAACCCGCAGGCCAACGATAGCTGCAACGACTCGCATACAAGCTCGAGGAAACAGCCGCGCAAAGAGTCAAGACATGAGCGCGCACACGCGATCGCAGACGTGGTCGCGATAGTGTTGCGCTGCATGCGCGTGGTGGTGGTGTCAATGGCGGCTGGGCCACGATGCCCATACCGACAGCGTCCTTCGTCCTTGGAATAATTGTCATCGGATACCTCTCGACCTTTGTGCTATTCGCGATCCTGCGCATCATCACCGGAGTCTCGATACAGAGAGTTGGGTACACTGGGTTCCGACACGTGTCGTTCAGTCCCCGGCATGGCATACGGATCGATGTGCGAGGGCTGGGCCTGTCAGTTCATAGGCCTACGTTCGCGCTGCCGACGTGGTGTAGCTTGGTGGTCACGGAGCTTGTGGTGACCTTGGATCTGGTCGCCCTTTCCCGGCCAGCATCCAAGTCAAAGAGCGCACGCGCAGGCCCTAATGGAGTACATGCGGCGCCGAACGGCAAGCCACGGGAGCAAGCCAGCGATCATCAGGACGAAGACGGGCACGGCAAGCTGTGGCGCAAACTCACGGCTGTCAAAGAGCGAATCAAGGAATTACACACGAAGATCAGATGGATCAAGCTGGTGGACTTGGTTGCAACAGCAAGCACGGTGAACGTGGTGGACGTGGGGAGCGTGCGATTGGAACGATTCACACTGTCCGTGGACACCAGGAGCCAGACCGTGGATCGCAGTAGACTATTCCAACACCACAAGACCAGGCCGGAGACCCAGGTACCGGCCGAGTGGCGAGGTGTCATACGCAGCATCCTCTTCACTCCAGAAGGCCGCGAGTCCAGCGAGATACTGGACTATTGCACGGTCAACGTCCATGGAATGCTGCATAACGAGCTTCAAGGGCTGCGAGATGCGTCGGTTGCGCTCAAGCTTGGCAGACTCAATGTGCCATACGATGACATTGAGCACACGAAGAGGTGCGCCGACCTGGTCCGAGGCAGATACGCGCAACCGCATGGTGATCAGAACGGTGGTGACGTGTCGCTCGTGGACGCCCTCGAGGAGATTGAGAAGCCTGGCAGCCGCGACGAGCGCATTGTGAAGACAGTGTCGGATTCGCGTGCCTTCATTGCATCAATACTTCGCGGCATTCAAGAGGTGCAATTCGCAGTCAGCTTCTTCGGCTTGTCGCAGAGACTGGATGTACGTGGCGATCATGGAAAGGACGTCTACTTCAATCTGGCTATGAAAGAGGTTGGGCTGGACGTCTTACGCTTGGACCCGAAGAGCCCAGCTCATCGTATGTACTTCTCCAGGAGCGACGTGGCTCACCAGGGACTTGTGACGGCCATTGCTATCGCGGCAGGCATCGACGATGGCCACGATCACCCAGAGCGCATGGTGTACATCCCCATGGTCACCGCCACTGTCAAGACCACTTTGCCGTCTCGGACAATCCACTACATGCGGAATAACGACGCCAAAGAACGAAATACCAACATGCTCTATGCCAACTTCGTCTGCACCTCACCATCGGTGGATCTGGACCCGAAGCATCTCCCGTTAGTACGTGAGGTGCTGAAGCGACGCAGCAGATCGGCAGACCCTACACAAGAGCATCTGACCAGCCGGCACAATCTCATTTCACATCTGCTCCCGAAGGCTCACGTCAAGCTTGCCATCCAAGAGCCTGTCATACGAGTGTCTTTGCCGCCTATGGACAAGGCTAACGCCGCGGAAGACGACTTTGACTTGCTCATTTCGTCAATGTCCTCGATCACCTTTGATCTCGATTCATCCCATGGTAGTGAGGAAGGTGTCCACTACAGTCTTTCCTCACACTATCGGCATACGCAGCACCAGCTATACTATCAGACAGTGGTGGGGGATCGGCACGATCTGCTACAAAGTGACACTGTCGAAGTGCAAGTTGACTTCAATGCGCTTCCGGAGCCCTCTGTCAGGGTCAAGTTCATATTCCGCACGTTCTCGCTCTACCTTGTGCGGCCTGACATCTGCGAAGGCATCCGGCAGATTGTCCGTCAGCTCCGGAAGAATGTGCTTGCCAAGCAAGAGCTTCACGAAGGTCCAAAAGCGAGCTTCTTGCGAAGGCTTCCATCCTGGCTGGAACAGTGCCACATGGAGGGCAGCGACTTCGGGCTCGAGCTCGCTGGCACCGACGAGCAAGTCTCCAAGGACAGCCGAGGGTTTGCGCTGCGGCTCGAGACATGGACGTCAGACTACAAGGCCCATCGGGAAGAGCTACTCGAGCCCGAGGCGCGCCGCGGGTCAATATCGAAAGGCCTCCCCGCCAAGGAGAAGCCCAGTTCAAGGCAGAACTCGCCGCGGAGAAAATATCACAGTTTCGCGGACGGCCGCCGCCTCACTGTGCATCTGCAGAAGCTCGAAGGACTCATCGTTGACTCTGTCGATGCCTCTGAGCCAGACAACTTCTTGTCCCTTCCACGTTTCGAAGTGGCGTTCTCGACAACTACGGACGCCAACGGACCAATCTTCCACGTGAACTCGCATGCCAAGAGCCTGCTCCTGCACTATTCGTTGTACAACCACTTCGCGATGGGAGTCGCAGTCATGGTCATCAAGAGAACCTTCTTAGAACATGTGCACGACGAGGTGAAGAGGTCACCCGTGCCGAGCAGGCCACCCAGTGTGCAGCTTTCTAGCGATGCCTTGACTGCGGCCGAAGAGATTGACGAAGTAGCTCGCCACGAATTGATCACGATCGATATCAAGTCCAACCTCATTCAGCTGAAGGCGCGTATGCCTGCAGATCCGCCTATGATGATTCAGATTTATGCTATCGAGACGGGGCGTCATCGCTGGGCCAACCCGTTCATGCGCTGCAAGATGGCTCGTGTGTACGTCCGAGCACCGCGCACGAAGAAGGCGTGGAGTCGGGTCGTCAGCCTGAAAGCCCTCCGTCTTGACCTGCGTGACCTCAGATACAAAGTGGGAAAGCACATCGTCACGGAGAAGTCCATCGATGTGGTAGCTGATGTGATCCGAATGTCGGTGCCTCATGGGCTAGTCGTACACAACATATTCGACAACATCACGAACGTCATGAAAACCTCGAAGCAGCTGCAACACCACTTCGTCACCGGGACCAACGAGTACGTGCTGACAAAGGAGCCGGAGGGCCCCAAGCATATTCCACGAATTACGATCCGCTCACAGCTCTTCTTGGTCGAGATGGAAGACAGCAGCTTCGAATGGAAGCTCGGTGCTATCTACCGATCGGGTCTGCAGGAACAGAAGCAGAGAGTGGCCCGCGAAGAGGCATTCAAGCTTAAAGAGAAACGGCTGGCTCGAGGCGGGCAACGCGGCAGCTCGCGACTCCGAGCACATTCCGCCCATCTGGGTGACCGCTCCAGATCAAGCACCCGCACGCCCAATGTAGGCAAGCAACGGAGTCGAAGCACGCAACCGAACCCTCGCTACAGCCCCGAGAACCACCAGCGGCCAGGACGGCATTCCATGCGTTACGATACCGACGGTAAATGTGGCATTGGCGACACATCCCAACGTTCCGTCGACTCCGCCCGGCAGAAGCTTCACCATCTGAACGCGCAGTCGTGGAAGTTCAGGATCGACCGCGCGCTGAACTTCCAGAGTCATGCAATCCGCGAGATACGTACGCTCCTCTTCGGAGCTGACGAGATGCCAGAGGATAAGGAAAATCAGGAGCCGATACTTGCCATCTCGCAAAGACCGGCCTTGATGGTAGCCTGTGCGAGCGATCTCAGTCTTACGATCGACAAGCCCTCGTTCCCAATCAAGGAAGTGTCGCGGTTCCTGCACGACATTGGGAAAGGCATGCCGTACGACATGAAGTATGGCATGCTACTGCCGATGAACCTGCATGTCACGATGAGCGAGCTCCGTTTCCAACTGCGTGACTATCCGCTGCCACTCATGCACGTCCCCGTGCTCGCCAACGGCCAATCCGCGAGGTTGCCGGCATTGTCCATGCGGACCGACTTCGTCATTGCGGAGGAGTTCAGGGACGTCGAGTCTCAGCGCCACGTCACGGTCGAAGTCGTGCCCGCGGACAAGATGGGTAACGGGGCCAAAGATGGTTTCGCGATCGATGTGCGTCGCACGATCTCGCCTGTCAAGACTTACTCGGACATGAAGTTCGAGATCAACACAAGCAACCCAACCAAGATCAGCTGGGGTACCTCTTACCAGCCTGCAATCCAAGACACGATGCAGGTCATTGAAGGCTTCACTAAGCCACCAGTGGATACCTCGGACCGGGTCGGCTTCTGGGACAAGATACGCTTGAGCTTCCACTCGCGTGTCAACGTGGCTTGGAAAGGCGATGGCGACATGCATCTCATACTGAAGGGTACGAGAGACCCTTACGCAGTGACGGGCAACGGCGCCGGCCTGGTCATGGTATGGCGTAACGACGTGCGCTGGAACATCGCGCAGAACGATGATCCACGGAAGTTCATGACTGTCGACAGTGGCGATTACATTCTAGCCGTACCCGACTTCAACGGCTACGCGCGCAAATCCCAGGAGGACAATGCCGATGTCGATGGCAGCTCCTCCCAAGGTGGCTCGTCCACGACCAGCGGCAAACGAGACGCCGTGTTCAGGAAAGTCGTGATGAAGCTCTCGGGCCGGGTGCAGTGGCTCGCTGGGCTGATGTTTGAGCGCGACCTCCCCGGCGGGCGACGAGTATTCGACTTCAAGCCCCATTACGATGTTGTGCTCAAGCGTCCAGAGTACGCGACCGCACCAAGAGGAGAAGCGTACGACGCATATCACGGGTTCAGGAGCAATCACATTCACATTTCGGTCGCTGTGTCGGCACCACACGACAGAGATTGGTCTGTCTCCAACCTTGAGCCATCGAGCAATTACAATGCTCTGCACTTGACACCAAGATTCTTCTCGCACTTCTTCGACTGGTGGAAGATGTTCTCCGGGATAATGTCCCTGCCCATCCGACAGGGTCCGCTGTGGGGCGTGGCGGAGAAGAAGAGCAAGAAGTTTGGCCGACACATGGCCACCCTCAAGTACAACCTGCTGCTCTCTCCAGTCTATATCAGCCACGTGTACAAGCACAAAGACGCGGAGGAGTATAAGGGTAGCACAGTATCCGCGACAGGGCTGAAGATGAAGCTGGACAGTTTCATGCTCGACTTGCATCAACGTAGGGAGTACTTCGACATCAAGGACAACGAGGGCAACATCACAAAGAAGACGAGCGCAATGCGCATCAACCAAGCCCAGCTCGACTTCATCCACGCTGACCTTCGAGCGCTCTCGGCCAGCATTGCAGGCACAAGCGCCGACGACATCGACAAGGCTGACGAGGAGACTCTGGCGTCTCTACACGGTCAAGCGCCCATCATCGATATGTCCAAGTTCGATATACCCGACAACAACTTTGACTGGATAGACATGGACGACTTTGTTGAGCTTGACTGGATTCTGCCCGCAGAAGCCGACCCAGAGACGCGGATCCTGCCCCTTGGTTACGCGCCACGCTTCACGTACTTCCGGCAGACCGATCACGGCGGCATGATCGCCGGTGACTCTTCCAGGACGAGTCCATTCGGCGACGAGCCCACGCATTACTGCGTCATGTCGCAGAAGAACGACCCACGTCGTGTACAGGTCGAGCTCATTGAACATCGGCTCGAGACTCTGCGCAGCCAGCGGGACCAGAATGAGCGTGCTATAGGTGACCAGGAACTGAGGCTGGCGCAGACCGTGGCGAGCGACAAGGCTGCCCGCGAGAAGTTGCAGCACAAGCTACACGTCTTGCAAAGCCACCGCGGGCATCTGGCAAAGAAGCGAGACTTTTTGCAGCGCATGCTGGAAACCTTGCTGCATCGCCTGGAGCACGACGACCCGTCGGTCGTCCCAGAGCTTGAGACCAGCGAAGCGTTCTTCGAGGCGCACGAGAACTCCAGACGGCACGATCCAGACCAATCTGGAGAGTATGAGCATCTGGACAGTGCGCCACTGGCGGACTACATGAGCGACTTCAACAACCGTTTCGTCGTGCATAATGCACAGATCAAGTGGAACAACTCTCTGCGGAATATCATTCTACGCTACATTCACCAGAACAGTCAACGGCGTGGCTTCGTATATTACATGTCCAGGCGAGCTGTCAAATTCATTCTCGACGTGCTCGAGGAGCGTAAGAAATCGGCAGACAGCATGGCCACCCCGAAGCGACGAGAATCATACATTACTCAGATCAGCACGATGTCGCCGGGCGTGGACGACGACGCGACTGTCCAGGACCGCATCGAGCAGCTTCTCAGAGACGGCCGCAACTTTGTGAATGCAGATGAGTCTACGTTTGAAAGGCAGGAAAGCAGAGCCGGTACCAACGGTCCCGCGGACCGTGTGGCTCAAGAGTTTACGCCGCTCAATGTATTCCACTTCCGCCTGATTGCCCCACAAGTGCAGCTGCAGAGCGAAAAGAACCCCAAGTCCGCCGTGCTGGTGACGGCCAAGGGCATGCAGCTGAAGGTGGTCCAAATCATGGACAAGGATAACGTAAATGACGATGTCAGCGGTCTCATACAGCGCCGTTTCACTGCGGCGGCGGACAGCCTGCAAATGTTTGTCACCAGCACGAAGACGTTCTCGACCGAGTTCTTCCACTTGTACTCTGCCAATCTCTACGGCGCAAGAGCAGGAACGCAGTGGCCACCATGGGTACCCATGGAAATCATGTTCGAGTTTCAGACCACACCCTACGGCTTCAACAGGGTTGTAAGGAGGACATCGGCAAGCTTACGATATGACAAGTACAACAATCTCCGTCTCAAATACAACGACGACGTGTCCAGCGGCGCTTCAAGAAAGGCGCAGAGCGACGAAGGGAGTGAAGAGCGGATGGACCACATCTGGCTGGAGTTCCCGGAGTTCCGCGCCGTATGCGACTCGGCTCAGTACTACACCATGTACATCATCGTCATGGATCTGCTGCTGTACAGCGAGCCTCTCGAGAAGACTCGCACGGAGCGGCTGGAGAAGATCATGCTCGCGTCCGACTTCAGCGATCTTACCGGCGCGCCCGAGATGGTGCAGATGCTGCAAGAGCGCATCCGGCAGCTCGAGGAGATCAAGCTGTACTTCCAGATCAATGAGGAGTACCTTGACCGGCAAGGGTGGAAGGATAGGATCTCGCTCGAGCAGGACCTTGCCAGCTGTGGCGATGAGCTGTTCTTCATGATGAAGGCCATCACGACCTCGCAGCAGCGACTCGAAGACCGACGGGAGCAAGCGAATGCTACCGGGCTAGTGCACCTCAGTATGTTTGCGAAAGAGATTGCGTGGCACTTGGTGAGGGACCAGACCGAGTCGCTTGTTGAGTTTCAACTGAAGAATGCTTCGTTCGACCGTACCGACAACAATGACGGCTCGAACTATAACGTCATGGAGATCGGTCGCATCAAAGGCTTCAATCTGCTGCCTGATGCGCTTTACCCTGAGATCATAGCGCCCTTCAACAATGAGGCTCGGGGCGGTCGCGAGCTCATGGCCGATGAGAAGATGCTGCGCGTACATTGGCTGATGCTCGAAGCCATTGCCGGCATACCGGTCGTGGACTACTTCGAGATCGACTTGGTGCCTTTGCGAATGCAGGTCGAACGCGAAGTAGCTAAAAGGCTCTTCGAGTACGTCTTCCCAGGCATCGGTGGGAACGCGTTCGAAGGAGGTGGCTTCTCGCCGCTCATGGTTAGGAACATGCTGCCTACGCAGGAGGAGGAAGACGAGAACGACCCCATCGAGAAGGCTTCTGGTACGGCTGGTACCACGACGCCGAAGCTTAGCAGGCAGTCGCGAGAGATTGAACGTGGTCACGCCAACGGCAACACGGGCGGTGTCGGCTCGCTCGAACGTCGCCTGCACCCTACCACGCACTTGACCAAGCAGCGGGCGCCCAAGGCCGACAACAAGGGTCTAGGCATATCGCACGGTGGGCACAACCTCCACGGCTTCACGCTGTTCCAGCAGTCTGACCGATCTCGGGCATCGCTGCTTCAACGATCCGCCTCGTCACGCCAGGTGCTGAGCGCGGTGAATGCGCCCGGGATGTCGCGCTCGACGAGTGTGGGCTCCATCGTCACCATGGCCAGCATCGACGACTCGAAAGGCGGCAAGCGGACCCTCCTCCACCGAACGCACAGCGAGGAGCGCAAAAAGAAGAAGACGGCGACGGAGGAGCGCTCGGACGACCTCACGCAGATGATGAGCCGCGCCTCCAACTACATGACCCTGGCCTTCGTCAAGATCCCGAGCATGGTCCTCTGCCTCAGCTACAAGGGCCAGGGCCGGCGCAATCTGGAGGACGTGCACGACCTCGTCTTCCGCATGCCCACGCTGGAGTACCGCAACAAGACGTGGTCGAACCTCGACCTGGCGCTGCAGCTCAAGAAGGACGTCATCCGCGCCCTCATCTCGCACGCGGGCGCGATCGTGAGTAACAAGTTCAGCCATCACAAGCCGAGCCGGCAGCAGCAGAGCCGGCTGCGGGAGGTGGCCAACATGAGCACATTCGTCGCGGCGGGCAATGGCGCGAACGGCGGCTCCTCGGGCGCATCGGAGACGAGCAGTCTGCTGGACGGACAGGGCGAATTCAATGGCAGGCCCTCGACTGCCAGCGCGAGAGGGAGCACGCTCGCTCGGAGTGTTTCATTTGGATCGACGGCCGCGAGCTCGATGCGCAACGGCTCGACGCACAAATTTGAGTTCGATGGTGATGAACAGAGGACTGCCGAGCTTCTGCACACGAATGGCAGTAGCTCTGATCGACCGCACAGCTCACCGAAACCGCCACCGCGTCCGGCAGCCGGAAACGAGGTAAGTCGATACCACTGTGCTTCCTTCCCACCACACTACCGCATACTGACCTATCCCCCTCCCAGTCCACCACCTCCCGCGCGCGAGCGACCTCGATCACGCGGCAGATCACGGGGTTCGGCGAGCGGCTGCGGCAGCGCGCGACGCAGGACCGCGAGCGGCAGGACACGACGTCCGGGGAGGAGGCGGAGGAGAATAAGCGGAAGAGCAAGCTGCTGCTCGGCGGGCAGAAGCTGCTGCGCACGCTGCGGGATCAGTAGGTGGTCATCTCGATATCAGGGCCGGGGGGAGGGAGGGGGCGGATTGGGTCGGTGCAGGTGGTTTGGCTTCGGAAGTGATACCCGGAGTATTATGGGACGGGTTGCTGCGTGGATTAGCGAGGCGTCCGGGAGTATGGCGGGTGTGAGATGGGGCATCGTGTGGGTCCTGTTGTACATACAGTTCTCTCCGAGGAAAGCATGACTCCGGTCAATATGCTCTCGTCGCTGCTGCTCACGTGATTGGTTGGACATCTCCTTTCCGCAGCTTCGACTTCAACTTCGATACATTGGAGAGCTCAGCATCCTGTTCGAAAACTTAGCAAGGCCACAATCATGCAACCTCATACCTCGAGGAGCGCAGCGCAAGCGCTCTACCGTGTCTTCGTCTCACCAGCGCTCTCCACAACCCGCGCCTCACTTCAGCGATCTCCCCCCAAACCCACCCAGCCCACACCCCAACGAGCCTTCTCCACCACACTCCCTCGCCCGACCAAGTCCCGCATCACCGAGCGCCGCACGCAGAAATGGGACGACGAGATCCGCGCCTACCAGATCCAGCTCGTGGACCCGGACACGGAGCGCCTGGTCGACGACGGCGAGCCGCGCACGCGCTACGACGTCCTCAAATACCTGGACCGCACCACGCACCGGCTCATCCAGGTCTCGGCCGACGAGGAGGGCGTGGACCCGCGGTACGCGGTCCCGTGTGCAAGATCGTGAGCAAGAAGGCCATGTACGAGCAGGACCGCAAGCGCAAGGCGCAGGCCAAGGAGCGGGCGAAGGAGGGGGTCAAGGTGGGCAGTGTGAAGACGCTGGAGCTGAACTGGGCGATCGACGGGAATGATCTCGAGCACCGGCTGGAGAAGGTCGGGGGGTTTCTGGCGGAGGGGAGAAGGGTGGAGATTGTGCTCGCGGCGAAGAAGCGGGGGCGCAAGGCGAGTCTGGTGGAGTGCGAGGGGGTGGTGAAGAGGATTGAGGGGGTCGCGGAGGCGGTGGCGGGGGCGAGCGTGATGAAAGCCTTGGAGGGGCCGATGGGGGGCTTCAGTACGATTGTGCTGCAGGGACGGGCGCCGGGTGCGAGTGCGCAGGGGAAGAGCGGAGGCGGTGATGGGCAGGGGGAGGGCGGAGGGGGATTGGATGGGGAGCGTGCGGCTGTGTGAGAGAACGGTATCTTGCAGGGCGCGCTGGGTGATGGTCGAAGCGTCCTGGCACAGTTCAGCATACGGTGGGCGGGATGCAGTACGATATTCGCATACTCGCTGGGCTGTCAGGCAGGACGAAGACCGAGAGAACATGTCGCTCACCTCAGAGAAGATCGCTGGTATCCAGAGTGGACATAGGGAGCCCTCCGCAGGGTCAAGACTTCCACCTCACGACATACAAACCACCGTCGGTCAACCTCGTAACCGACCCACTCAGCACGATTGACGCCACACTCCACAGCGCAACCAGCTTATCAGATCGAGAATCCCGGCGCGAAGCGGAGGAAAGAACGACCAGCCCCGGGCCCGCCCGGTCATCACACGCGCCAGCTTCAGCTTTCGATGCGGCGCGACTTCGGCCGCTGGAGCGCGAGTATATAATGGATATCGCATGGTAGGTAGGGTAGCTCAATGGTAAACTGCTACCGTACAAACCATAGGCTTCGCTGTTCTTGGCATATAAGCCTGGTACGGACGACTTTCGGGTCAAGAGGATCTGCACGATCCTCGCCGCAGACATCCAGTTGGGTGGTTCTTTTTGGTTCAACACTTGCGCTATCCTTGATGTGCCGCGCTCGGCTGGGAGGCCGCTCTATGGGTGTAGATCTTGCTCCTGGGTGGAGCCGGCGCCTTTTTTGTGAAGCAACTCAATCAAGCTACTCGACCTGGCGCCATGGCAGTGCGCGCGAGCGGGCGGGCGTGCCAACCAAGCAGCTTGGTCAATTCTTTACACAGCATTTCACTACGCCACCAGGCGACCGAGCCAATGTCGACGTCACGAGCACAGCCATGGTCAACGGATCATTCATCCACATAGACTGCCATACCCCGGTCCACTCCCGTACTCTTGCACGATGCACATAGACGTGATGACTACCCTGACTTCCCCAGACGCGTATCGCTAGCCCAGCGTCGACCGCAGCGTAGGTAGACCGGGCACTCCTCGTTGGCGAGCCACCAAAACCGATCTCCCGCTCGCCAGTGCACCGCCCAATCCATGTGAGCCCGAGAACACCACGAAACGGAACGGAAAGCGCTTCTTTAGGAACGCGTAGTGCTGCATACATACCACACCGCACCACACATCGTACAACTACTCCACAACACCCCTTTACCCCCTCGCCTCGCAAGGACCATCCACCGACCCCCTCACCGATACCGCTCGCTCCCCTTCCGCTGATAAGGCAACGGCTCGACCCGCTTCCGGAGGAACTCCACATCCCAACCCCCCACGCCCGCGCGCTGCATCACCCCCTGTGTCCCCTCGTCCCACTTCGTGCGGAAGAGATCCGCGCCTATGGGTCTGAGCCCGAGGAAATCGACAAAGGAGCGGAGGTTGAAGCCGTCGCGGGCCGTGTAGCGGGGGTCGGAGCGTAGGGCCGCCAGGTCCAGGGGCTGGGCGTCCGGTGCGGAGGTGGCGGCGGGGTCCAGGAGCGAGGTGGTGGGTGTAGGTTGCTCGAGGATGAGGATGCTCATGCGCTGGTAGGGCGCGCCTTTTTGCGCGAAGGCGGGGAGCCAGGGGAGCAGGACCTGCGTGCCCTCGTCGAGTTGGCCGAGCGGGATGCGGGTTTGTGTGGCCGAGACGGGGATGTTGGCGGCCAGGAAGTGGCAGCGGTGGTCGAAGCCGTCCTTCTCCACGTTCGGCACATCCGGGTTGATGACCGCGACGGTGACGAGGCGCGTGCCCTTGTCGTAGGGCTGGATCCAGAACGTGGGCGCGGCTTCGGAGACGACGCTGTCGACGAAGTCGCCGTGGGCGATGCGCTTGTACCTCGCGTTGCCCGTGGTGGAGACGGAGGTGGGGAAGGCCAGCTCGGTGGAGACGATGGGGTCGAGGGCCGGGAGGACGTCGGGGACGACGTTCATCTGCGTCAGGCGCTGCATGAGCAGGACGCGCTTATAGCTGCGCCACTTCTTGTCCGCGAGGTGGCGGTAGATGGGCTTGGTCATGTCGCCTGCTCGACAAATCAGCACAAGCACCCGCGATCGAACTATTGGTTGGCCATACCTTGCCCATCCTCAAATTTCTTCTTCACGATCGGATCATTGATGTCCGCCATCAATTTCAGCTCCTCGAGTTTCCGGCCCATAGTCCGCAATCGGTTCTCCTTCTCCCCAATCTTCCGCCGCTCCACCGCCCCGTCCTGCTCCCCGACCACGACGCTCTCCCGCAACCGCTCGATCCGCGCCCGCTGGACCCGGATCGCCTCCACCTTCTCCTGCCGGTCCTCGAGCAGGAAGGCGCGCGCCTCCTGGAAGCACTGGTACGGCAGCTGCGAGAAGGGGATCTGCGAGGTCGAGGCCATGGCGGCGCGGCGCCGGCGGCTGCCGATGGGGACCTGCCGTTGGTGGAGGAGGAGCTGTTGCTCGGCGGTCCTGGTGCTGACTGTGAAGGGGTCACGATGGCGGGGCCCAGGGCCTGGGGGAGGGGGTCCGCTTGGGGGTGGTGGGGCGCTGGTGGTGGTGGTGGCGAGGGTGCGGACGGAGAGAGACCGCGGCGGTCGCTCGGTGAGACATCGTGCCAGTGGGCGGGATGCGCGTTGTATAGCCATGATGTTGTTGGATAAAGATCTAGCTGATACTCAATACCATGCTGCTTGACATTGGATCGAACACTTTGCGGCGAAGACTCCCGAGGCTGCCCATCCATCTTCCCCTGCCGCACGATTCCCCTTCATCCACGCATCACACCTCACAATGGCCGCCAAACGCCTCAGGACGTCTGCTAATGTGCTCTACGATGGCCTCCGATCCTCCGCCCTTCCAGCGCAACGCCGCTCGATGGCGACAATGGCCCCGGAAACCATCATCGCACAATCCTACACCAACGCGCACCTGACCAGCACCACACCCCCCACAAGAACCCCACCCTTCCAACCGCAGCGGAACCCGTTCCTCACCACCGCGACCCTCACCACCCACGCCTTCCCCACCATCGAGCCCACCGGCACCTCCACCTACCCCTCCACCCACCTCCTGCTCCCCCTGCGCAAGGACCTGCTCCACCGCGCCGTCATCTACGAAGGCGACATGACCCGGCAAGGCACCGCCAGCACCAAATACCGCTCCGAAGTGCACGGCTCGAACCGCAAGATTCGGCCGCAAAAAGGCACGGGCTCCGCTCGGCTGGGGGACAAGAAGAGTCCCATGCTCAAGGGCGGCGGCGTGGCGTTTGGTCCGCACCCGCGGAACTTCGCGACCGATCTCCCACGGAAAGTGTATGACTGTGCGTGGCGGACCGCGCTATCGTACCGGTACCGGCGGGGCGAGCTCCTCTTACTCGACGGCGAAGCGGAACTGCAGAACGTTACCCCGAACTCCGCGGAGCGGTACATGCGGGATCTCCTCCGACATAACCGCTGGGGCCGCGACGCCGGGCGCACGCTCTTCGTCACGACGCAGCGGCGGGAGGCGCTGTTCGCGGCGCTGGAGGGGGAGCGGATGGGCGCCGAGGCGCGCGCGCTGGAGGTCGGGGAGGTGGATGTCAAGGACCTGCTGGAGCTGGGGCGGGTGGTGCTGGAGCGGGCGGCGCTGGAGAAGATTTTGAGGACGCATGAGGAGGATCTGGCGCCTGGGGAGAGGCTGGGCGCGTGGCGGTTGGGGCTCAAGAAGGATGACAGGATGACGAGACGGGACGAGAAGGGAGGGGCGGTGGCGGCAGCGGTGTGAGGGGGTCACCTCGATGGAGTGAGCCGGCAGGGCTTGCACGCGCTGCCTATGTAGAACTATGAAAGTGGCGCTTGCACGCTGTCCTCCCGGTCAGGGTCCGGTAGACGCCGCCAGACAGGTTCGCAATGCAGAGACGCGCAATGAAGATGGCCCTCCGGCCACTCCCTTCATGACGACAGTCTCACGCTAGGGACCGTGACACGCGAGCGCAGCAATGCACGCCCACAGACCACTTCATCGCCGAGTCAACGATGCTGCTCGCGGCTCACACGCACTCCCACCCTCCATCTGCGTGTTTCCGTCCAAGCCGTGGGTGCATCGGGACTCCCCGTCCAAACCACCGTCGACGGTATACAAGGTCAGCGGCGCAGACTCACCTGGAAACACTCCCCCGGCTCCCGCATCTCCGCGCTCTCAAGCAGCGTCGCCAAGCCCTCGCACGTCGTGATCGGCCCATAGTACTGGGACCTGTGCCCAGGCCCGAACACCGTGCACAGCTGCCGGTAGTCCCACGCCGGCAGCGTGTTGTACTCCGCCGTCGGGCCGTGGATCAGCCGCTCGACCGTGTAGCCATTGTTGTTCAGCACGAACACCAGCGGGCGCAGGTCCAGCTTCAGCAGGTCCGCGAAGCACATCGGCGTCAGCTGCAAGGAGCCCTCTCCCGTGACCAGGATCCCGCGGCGCACCGTCCCCCCGCTTACGCTGCCGGTGGTGGTGGTGATGGTGGTGGCTGTCTTGGCTTCGGCGGCGGCCTGCAGCGCGCCGGTGAAGGACGGGCCGGCGTACCCGATGCTGCCGAAGACCGTCTGGTTGTAACCCGTGCAGCCGCGCGGGTAGCGCGTCGCGGCGAGCCCGAAGGCCGAGGTGCCCGTCTCGCCCACGACCAGGTCGTCGGGCTTCAGGATTGTGGCGAGGGCCTGGAGACCCGATCAGCTGATCGAAGGGCATCACATGGGACAAGGGGAAAAGGGGGGGGAGGATGGGGCGACGGACATCCCAGAGGAAGTCCTGCGTGAGCTGCTTCCGCTCCTTCGCCACTTCGGGGAGGGGGTACGGATCCCACTCCACCTGCGCCGACTTCGCCTTCACTGAGCCATCCGCCTCCACCTTCCCCAGGATCGCCGTCAGCACGCCCTTCATCCCGGCCTCGTACCGCTGGGCCCCGATCCGGGTGAAGAAGCGCTGCAGATCGACCGTCATGGCCTCGTCCACAAAGATCGTCATCTCCCCTGTATTGAAGTCCGTCCGGAAACTCCCGATCCAGAGCACGAGGTCCGCGTCGTCCTCGACTGCCTTCCGCACGACCTCGATCGAGCCCCCGCCCTGATAGACGCCGGCGTAATTCGGCAGGGACTCGTCCGCGCCGCCTTTGCCCATGCAGGTCGTGAAGAACTTCCACCCACTCACCTCAGCGAGCCGGTTCGCTTCGGCCTGCAGATTATTGCGGACGGCGTTGCCGTCGAGGATGATGATGGGATTCTTGGCGCGCTGGATCCGGGCCCAGATCTCGGCCACGACCTGCTCCTCTGTCGACGGGTCGTTGGCGGGCAGGTCGCGCCGGAGCGGCGTCTTCAGGCCCTCGGCCGGGACGAGGTGGTGCGACATGTCGACCGGCACGCCGATGTACACCGGCCGGCTCTCGCGGAGCATGGCGTGCAGACAGCGGTCGATCTCCGCCCCGGCCGTCGCGGGATCGGTGAGCACGGCGGTGTCGACGCTGATCTACTCGGCCATCGTCCTGTACATTCTAGACGCGCACACACCATGTCAGTGACGCTCCCACCAAACAAGCAACAAGCCCCCGATCGGGCGGAAGGGGAAAGAAAAGGCCTCACCCAAACTCCCCCGTCCCGAGCGAGTGATGCATCAGCGTCCGCGCCCGCATGGCCTCGACCCCGGGGTACCCGACCACGTGCACCACGGGCACGAACTCGGCGTACGCGCCAGCATGCCCGCAGTACGCGCTCAGCTCGCCCGGGCCGAAGGTCGTAACGAGCGCGCCCGCGGTGCCGTTGATGCGGGCGTAGCCGTCCGCGGCGTAGGCGGCGATGAGCTCGTTGGCGTTGCCGCGGAAGGCGAGACCGGCGTCGCTGATGAGGTCGAGGAGGGCGAGCTCGTAGGCCGGGGTGGGCGGGGGTTGTAAGCATGGGGCCTCATTTCTGTCGATGCTGCGAAGGAGGGTAGGATCGGGGAGGAGGCGTCGGGGAGCGGTGGCGCCAGGGCCGGGGCTTGACTACCTCCAGGGACGCCCCAGACGGTCTTGATGCCCAAATGGGCGAGACGGGCGAAGAGGTACTGCCCGAGCTTGATCTCGGCCATCTTTCGTCCATCGAGAGCGCCGTCCGTGTTGAGAGGGAAAAGCTACGGCCGGACGCTGGTCAGTGTGCGGGCCACGAACGGAGGACCACAGAGGAGACGGGAGGAAGCTGTGTGGAAGAGGCGAACAGGCCGGGGAGGGTGGTGGCCACGTCTCTCTTATCAACCGTTCCAGCTTCCCATCCTTCCTCCCAAAGTCCGAGATAGCCGTCCCGCCTCTGCCACGATCTACTCGGCATCCTCTCGGTCTAACCCGCCACCTACCTTGACTCGGCCCAAGGGCGCATGACTAACCTCCGCAAGGAGCCATGGGAATGCAGTCCTGGGCCGTGAGCAGCCCATCCTCGCACTCCTGGTAAGGCGTCGCCCCTACCGAGCCGCCAGCCATCTCGGTCCAGATTTCTCAGTCACGGCAGACCCACTCCAGTCTATGGGTGTGTGTAATGACCGGGCATGTGGAGGATGGTACAGCTATCTGCATGGCCGCGATCTGGACCAGCTACCTATCGGCCGGGTGCAGTGGCCGCAACAGCATACATACCAGCGGGCGGCACTGAGGGAGCGAAGCCAAGCCAGCTGCGCAAGTATACGTCGGCGCCTTGCGCTCTCATCAATGCAGGCTGCGCAGGTGAGCCTGTCAGAGAGGCCTCGGTCGGGGACCATGTGCTTGGCTGAGGCGAGGCCGTTGCCGGCAAGCGGCGGCGATCGTCTCGTCCACCGCACGAGCAAGAAGCGATGCAATGGCGTCGGGGATTCCGCCCGCATCGGGCAGTCAGGTTTCCCGGAACGCCTTTAGCGGCGCATGCACGCTGATTCAGCATCTCGGCGGACGGCCGAAGCCGCTCGGCTGAAGGAGAGCTTGGTTTAGACACCTGCGGTCGCCTCACGGCTTCCGTAGGGCTCCCATTGCTTCTCGGCTCAGGGGCGAGCCATCCATATCGCGGCGGCATACCAGATCCCCAACGTTGTACGCAGGTGCTCAGCCGTCGCGCTCCTTCCTGATCCCGGCCCGGGCCGCGGGCTTCGCGTTCCGGACGTGCTTCTTGGCCTCCACAGGCTCTTCCGCACCGTCGGCGCCCTCAGCGCCCTCGTCACCCTCAGCGCCCTCGGCACCCTTCCCCACCCCTTCCTCTGCCTCCCCCTCCCCCTCAGCACCCTTGACCTCCTCAACTCCACCCTTCTCCTGCTGCCACTCCCGCAACATCCCCTCCACCACTCCCCCCCACACCTCCTCCCCCTTCGCCAAGTCCCCATACTCTAGCGCATTCCGCCCAAGCTCAAACTGCCCCTGCCGCGTCCGCACCAGGCTGGCCATGATGCCGAGCGAGCCGACGGCGGCGCCGAGGTCGTGCGCCAGGCTGCGGACGTAGAAGCCCGAGGTCACTGTCATGCGGAGGCGGACGGCGGGAGCGGGGCAGGGGGTGGCGTCCGGGGGAAGCGGAGGGGGCGTGGAGGGGGCGGATACGGGGTCGGGGGACGCCTTGGCGCGTTTGGGCGAAGACGGGAGGTGGGCGTCGGTGGCTGCGCCGTTGCCCGTCTCGTCCTCCGGCTCCTCCTCACGCTTCCTCTTCATCGTGCTCGAACCCTCCTCCCCCACGTCTGCCTCCCCGCCCGCCTTCCCGCCCAGATGCAGCACCTTCTCCACCACCTGCTTCTCCTCCACCCCCGCCTCCCGCTCCGGCCACTTGTACCCATGACCTCCCCCGTCCATCCACTCCACGACCTCCACCTCCTCCACCGTCACAGGCCGCTCCTGGATCTCAACCGGGACCTCCTTCCCCTCGCGCGCATACTCATACAGCCGCTTCCCCTGCACGCGCAATGCGCTGAAAATCGGCGGCCGCTGCATGATCTCTCCCCGGAACGTCCCAAGCGCCTGCTCGACCTTCTCCCGCGTGACGTGCGCGTACTCCCCCCTCGCGACGACTTTGCCCTCGGTATCATAACTGTCGGTGCCCACCCCGAACAGCACGACGGCCTCATAGCTCTTGGTGCACGCCAAGAACGACCCCAGCGCCTTCGTCCCGGCCCCCACGCCCAGGATCAGGACCCCCGTGGCCAGAGGGTCCAGCGTCCCGCCGTGGCCCATCTTGACCTGGCTCGCCTGCCGGGACTTCCAGGAGCGCCGCTTCTTGCGCTG
>JAWDJV010009708.1:0-21009 GCA_033119285.1 Teratosphaeriaceae sp. CCFEE 6253
GCCTTCTTGACCGCGACCCCACCCTCATCGTCCTCATCGCTCAAGATCTCATTCGCCAGCGCATCCAGATCCTCGTCGTCCGTATCGACCGGCAGCTTCATCGCCGGAGCCTTAGCCGCCGTCGTCTTGGCCTGCACACCAGCCTTCGCCTGCTTCGCCGCGTACGCTTTCGCGGCAGGCGAGAGCGGCTTCACCACCGGCGCAGCAGCGAGCGAAGCCGCCGCCGTCTTCTTCTGCTTCTGCTTGAGCGCGGCCGCGGGCTCCTTCGCCTTGGGCGCGGCCTTGGGCTTCGCGGCCGCAGACGCCTTCGCAGCAGGTGCAGCAGGTTTCCCCTTGGGCAGATCCATAAGCTCATCGTCCTCGTCCGACTCCGGCGCGCGACTCGTGACCTTCTGCGGCGAGCCCTGCGCCAGCGCCGCCCAGTCCGTCTCGTCATCCGAGATATCGGAGTCCGCCGTGGCTTTCTTGCCATTCGTCCGGCCGCCGGCCAGCCCGCGACTGCTCGACGGCCGCGAGACGGACGGCGGGTGGAAGAGCCGGGTGGGGCCGTCGTGGCCGGCGGCGCCGATGCCCTTGACCATCGCGCTGACGTCCTCGAGGACTTCGTCGAGATCGGAGTCGGAGTTGTCGTCGTCGGTCTCGGCGGCGTACTTCTTGGGTTTCTGGGCTGCGGCACGACCGCCGCGGGCAGGTGCCGTGGGCTTCGCGGCCTCTTTTGCTACTGCTGCGAAGACGTCCTCGTCCGAGTCGTCCGCGACGGGCTTCTTCTTTGCGGCAGGCTTCGCGGCAGCCTTGACCTTGGGCTTCGGGACATCGACCTCCATCTCGTCGTCGGAATCGGCTGCCTTCTTCTTGGGCGCTGCTCGAGCCTTGGGCTTGACGACTTCTTCCATCACAACATCGTCCTCATCATCAGACGCGGCTGCCTTCTTCTTAGGTGCAGGCCTAGCCGCTGCTTTCGGCTTGACATCGACTTCCATCTCGTCATCCGACTGAATGACCTTCCTCTTCGCCGCGGGCTTAGCAGCTGCCTTCGGCTGCACCACCTCCGCCTCAAAGCTATCGTCCTCATCGTCAAGGACGACCGGCTTCTTCGCCGCCGCTGCTCTCGGCTTCGCGACGACCTCCTCCGCCATCTCCACATCGTCCTCCTCCTCCTCATCCGACAGCACCACCTTCTTCTTTCCCCCAACCGGCTTGACCTTCTCCTCCACCTTCAGCCCCCCCAACCTCGCACTCGCACTCGTCTTCATCACCACCGCGTCCAGCGTCCCCTGCAACCCCATGCCCGCGGCCGGCCTCACGACGGGCTTCTGTTCCACCGCATTCACCCGCGGAAACACCCCGACCCCCTTATTCTCCCCCTTCAACGCCAGCAAACCACCCCGAGCCTTAGCAGCCGCCTTAGGCTTCTTGACCGCAAAGTCCGAGTCGTCGCTGCCCGCGCTGTCCTCCCCCGCCTTCCTCTTCCTCCCACCCCCACCCTTCGCCCCAATCCCCACCTTGACCGACGCCCGCCGGCCCTTCCCCCGCACCTTCCTCTCCCGCTTCGCCTCGTCCTCCAGACTCCTCTCCCACTCCTCGACCAGCGCATCCAGATCCGCAGTCCACAGATCCTTCGGTGTCTTCCCGGCCAGCACCCCAATCTCCACCTCCTTCTCCCCCCGCTGCCGCGCCAATCGCTCCACGCGCTCCTGCGTCAGGGACCAGATGGCCATGCCGAGGAGGTAATCGTAGTCACTCGCGCCCGCCGCCGTCTCGATATCGTCCCCACCGTCCTCGTGGTCCTCGTGCACCACGGCCTCGAACTCGCCCTCTTTCTTCGCGTCCGCGACTTTGGGGAAAGGGGTGAAGCCCAGCGTCTGCAGCTCGGCCACCAACACGCTCTTCTTCTTCTTGCTGACGATCAGCTTCCCATCGATGATCATCTGCACGAAGCGCGCCTGGTTCGTGAGGCGCTGCAGCTCGCGCTCCAGCTCGCGCAGCAGGTGCGCCTTGCGCAGCTGGTACCCGCGCAGGCGCACCTGGTAGAACTCCTCCAGGATGTCCAGCGGGGACGCATACTTGTGGATCCGCCCCTGGCTATCAAACGCCACCAGATTCGACGTGGCCAGCGGCTTCGCCAACTTGAACAGCTCGGCCAGCTTCTGCTCGTCCGCCAGCATGGACTTCTCCTCCATCTTCACCACAAAGTGCACCCGCTCGGGGGTATTATACTCCGTATAATCCTTGATGAAAGAGGGCACCTTCTCAGCCTTGATGACGTCCTCCAGCCGGTCCTTGAAGTCCTGCGTCCACACCCGCACCGGCAGCTCCGTGATCTCCAATTCATTCTCCCCCGTCACGCGCAGCGTGCCAGTGAACCGGAACTGGTCCTCGCGCGTCTGCTCCGTGCCGCCCGTCCACCCGCGGAACCAGGGCGTCATGGCCACCATCTCTTCATCCCGCATGCGGCGCTTCAGGTTGGCCACGACGTCCAGGGGCGAAAAGTTGGGGATCGACGTGCTCCAGCCCGTGCCAATTCCGTCCGCGCCGTTGATGAGCAGGAGCGGGACGACGGGGAGGTAGGTCTCGGGCTCGATGGTCTTCCCGTCGTCGGTATTGTACGTCAGCAGCGCCTCGTCGGCCGGGTGGAAGAGCTTCCGCGCAAACGGCGACAGGCGAGTGTAGATGTACCGCGCGCTGGCCGCGTCTTGCCCACCTTGCAGCCGTGAGCCGAAGTTCCCGGACGGCTCGAGGCAATTGACGTTGTTGCTCCCCACAAACGTCTGCGCCAGGCCGACGATGGTCTGCTGCAGGCTCGTCTCGCCGTACGCGTACGCCGTCAGCCCGGACACGGACCCCGCGAGCTCGACGACTTTCACGTCCTTCTTCAGGTTGCGGCGGAAGCACGTGTACAGCACCTTCCGCTGACTCGGTTTCAGGCCGTCGACCACGCTCGGGATACTGCGCAGATTGTCCGCCATGCTGAACAGGATCAACTCCTTGTTGATGAACTTCTCAATCGTGATGTCCTCCTGCCCACTCATATCCAGATACGTGCCCGGCACGAACTCCCCCAGCCAGGCCTTGCGCGCGTCCGCCTTCTTCTTGCTGAACGCCAGCTCGAGCAGCTCCGGCTCGCCCTCCTGCATGCGGTGGAAGCGCTTGAGGTGCTTATCCAGATCGCCAAAGTAGATCTGCGCGTCCGTCGTGTCCGACGTGCCCAGCCCCTTGAAGTACTTGTGGTCCCACCCACGCTCGTGCCCGGGCTCCAGCTTCCACGCCTCGTACTCGGGCATGGTGAAGAAGTCGCGCTTCTCGCGCGGCCGCTTGGGGTCGCCCTTCCACACCTTCACAATGGGCGTGATGAATTCGAGCAGGAACCCCGGGATCTTCAGCAGGGAGGGGAACTGGACCTGCAGGAAGTTGATCAGCAGGCCCTTGATGTGGCTCCCGTCGTGATCCTGATCCGTCATGATCATGAGGTGCCCGTAGCGCAGCGTCTTGGCGTCGGTGTACTCCTTCTTGTGCTGCAGGCCCATGAATTTCTTGATGTTCTGGATCTCGGCGTTCTTGCTGATCTGGTCGACGCTCGCGTCGCGCACGTTCAGCAGCTTGCCCCGGAGCGGGAAGACGCCGAACAGATCCGGGTCCACCACCGCCCGGCCCGCCAGTGCAAGCAAGGACGCGCTGTCGCCCTCGGTGAGGATGAGCGTGCAGCGCCACCCATCTTTCGTGCCCGCTTTATTCGCATCCGTCAGCTTCGAATTGTTCATCCGCGTCCGGCGATTCC
The DNA here is from genome assembly GCA_033119285.1 of Teratosphaeriaceae sp. CCFEE 6253. Classification (NCBI taxonomy): domain Eukaryota; kingdom Fungi; phylum Ascomycota; class Dothideomycetes; order Mycosphaerellales; family Teratosphaeriaceae; species Teratosphaeriaceae sp. CCFEE 6253. The sequence continues at coordinate 3,776 of JAWDJV010009708.1, forward strand.
CATCGTTCTTCGCCAGCACCTTGTCCGCCTTCTGCTGCGCGAAATGCAATATATTCGTCACCGCCTCCGTCTTCGCAATCGCATTCAAAAATTTGTCGCTGACCTGCGGCTTACTCCCAAACGCGCTCGGCTTGGTGGTCAGCTGCTCCTTGGTCTGGGAGGTGAAGGCCGGGTTGACGATCAGCGCGTTGACAAACAAGAAGATGTGGTTTCGGATCTGCGCCTTCTTGAGCTTCACGCCGCCCTTGTTCTTCTTGTTCACGATCGCCTCCAGCTTCTCGCAGATCTGGTCCGCGATGAAGTTGACGTGCGTGCCGCCGTGGATCGTCGCGATGGAGTTGGTGAAGGAGACCTGCTGGAACGAGCCATCGGAGACCGCGAAGCCGATTTCCCAGCGCTCGTGCGGGTTATCGGTCAGAATTACCTCTTCCGCCGCGGTCCCGCCGTCGGCGGCGTTCTCGGCCGAGATGGACTTGGTGTACATCTCCATGTACTGCTTGAACTTGCTAATCTTGATGCGCTCGTTATTGAGCCAGACCTTGACGCCAGCGCACGTCCCCGCCATGTCGTAGACGCGCCGCTTGACCAGCGCCTCGAAGTCGTCGTCCATGTTGTCCATGCCGAACTTGGCAAAGTCCGGGCAGAAGGTGATCTTGGTGTAGTCGTCCGTGCCTTTCGCGGGCTCGATCTTGGCCTTGCCCATGTCGGACATGTTCTTCTTCCACGTCTGGCGGTACTTCTGCTTCGTCTTGGAATCCACCGTCTCGAGATCGAAGCGCGTGGAGTAGATGTTGGTCAATTTCGCACCGTACCCGTTGCGGCCACCCGTCACCTTGGCTTCTTCATCATCGTAGTTGGAGGAGGTGAGCAGGTGCCCGAAGATCATCTCGGGGATGTAGATGCCCTCCTTTTCGTGCATCTCAACCGGGATCCCGCGGCCGTTGTTCTTCACGGCGATGACCCCTTGCTCGCGGTCCACCCAGACGCGCAGCTCATTCATATTCTTGTCGCGCTGCTTGTTGTCCGCCGCATTGACCAGAATCTCGTCGAAGATCTTATACAACCCGGGCACATAGCTGACCTTCCGGTTCTCCATCGCCTCCGTCTCCGAATTGAAGACCCACATCTGCTCCGTCGTCCGCTCGACCGAGCCGATGTAGGTGTCGGGCCGCTTGAGGATGTGCTCGAGCTGCGTGAGCTTCTGGTACTGCTCGGTGGAGGTGCCCTTCTTCTGCTGCGCCTTCGGCTTCGGCTTTTCGTCCGCCGCGCCGTCGACGAGGAAGCTCTCATTCTCCAGCTCCATCAGCGGCTGACTCGCGGCTGCCTTGGGGCGCGCGGGCGCCTTCTTTTGCTTTTTGGCGGAGGGCGGGGTGTTGTGGAGGGAGTCGTCGGTGCCGCGCATGTCCGCGTCCGAATTCTCCTCATCGCTCTCGGGCTTGGCGCGCTTCTTCGTCTTCGGCGCGGCTTTGGCGACCTTCAGCGTCGTCTGTTTCGGTGCTGCTTTGGGCTTGGGCGCAGCTGCGGCTTTCTTGGCGGGTGCCTTGGCTTTCTGCAGATCGTCAGTGCATGATCGCGCGCGAGAGTCGCGTGGTTGTCGTACTGCTTTGGGCACCTCGAAGTCGCTGCTCGCGTCCACCTCCAAGGCGGAAACGTCCGAATCCATGTCTGCGACTGACGCCTAGTCGCGTGGCTGTGGGCTACTGTCGATCGCGGGAGTTCGGCGAGTGCGGATCGATCATCGGTGTGAGTGCGCTGCGATAGTATAGCGAACGAGTGTGATGTCACACGCGTATCGTGGCGTTCATGTGAAGTCGTCGCCAGCCCGCTCGCAGTAAACAAACTGGACCCTGACATGCCCGTCAAGCGGAGACAATTCCGCGGTGAGCTCTCACGTGCCAAGCAGGTGCACGCAATCGAGGTAGCGTGCCAAGATCTACGCTTGACAGTCGGCGATGTACGCAGCACAGACTGGTGGCTACGCCATTCGAGCTGAACACTACGCGGCCCGGACTGCACAGCACATGAGTGTCGGCGGTCGAGCGAGACTGCGCTATCCAATATGTTCGACCGGCTACGAGGACGGTGGATAGAAAGCTTCATCGTACGGTGGGTCCGGGATCCCACAACAAGAGCTGGCTTACGGGGACCTGCACACTCAAGTCCTGAACTAGGCCTATGAAGGCCGGCCACGAATGAAAGCACCGCTCCTGGTGTATACCACCGGTGCTCACTATCGTGTGGGGGGCCGCCGTAGACACCTTGAGGGCTGCCTGCTTGGCGTACCCGTGCCAATGAACAGAGCCGGTGTTGCTTGCGTTCCTACGCGCACTCTCCAAAGCCACCAACGCCACGCTAAACCCAGAATCCTTCGCCACCATCATAACGGCAGCCACAAGACCACCCCGTCCCGATTCAACAGATGACCCCATCATTTTCCACCTTGACCTCCACCACCCCAACCCCACCCTCCGTCTTCCTTCTCTTCTCCCTCCGCAACCTCCGCTTCTCCTCCCGCTCCCTCTCCGCCACCTTCGTCGCGATCCCAATCCGGCTCCCCAGATCCACCACCTCCCGCTCCTTCTCCTCGTTCCTCCGCGCAATCAACATCTCAAACCGCGCCCGCACCTCCTCCAGCGTCGCCCGCCGCACCTCCCCACTCTCCCCACTCCCCACCAAATGCTGCCGCGAGTTCAAGTGCTCGACAAATTGCAGATTGTCCTTGTACGTCAAATCGCACACTTCACAGTAGAATCCCGCGCTCTTTCCCTTCTTCCCCTGCGTCCCGCCCGCGATCACGATGGTCTGTTTGCCGATCTGCTCCGCGACGTTGAGCCGCGCGCGCCGCGCCTCGGTGTCGTGGGTGTCTTCCGCCGCGACGGTGGAGGGGCGGTGGTACGTCTTGCCCTCGAGTTTCGCCTCATAGCGCGCCTTGCCTTCTTCTTTGAGCGTCGCTTCGCGGTCCGCGGCGCGGGCGGCGTAGTCGCTGCGGTCCCAGGTGCGGCGGTGGGTCGTGTCCGAGGCGCCTTTGCTGGCCGGGGCGGGTTTGCGGTCGGTCATGATTGCAGCCCAGATCTTGCGTGATATCGCTACAGAACGCTGTCAATGCAATGAGATGTGGATTGTGGAAGGACCTTGATGGCCCGCCTGACTCGTGCAGGATCCCAGCACGTGCGTCACGCGTTCTAGCGCGAGATGGAGGACGCAGGGTCTCGAGCCGGGCGACCGACAGGGCCAACTCAGGGGCCGTGTTCGACGGGTGAAGGAGTGTTTCGGATTCGAAAATCGCTTCTCCTCCTCCCGCTCCACTTCCAAGATCTCTCTCCTGTCTCTTGTTCTCAGCGTGGTCCGAGCAGTCACCACTCCCTTGGCTGCTTGTTACAATCGCTTCGTCATTTGCCAACACGAGAGCGAGAGAATACGGGCAATTGATTGATCGATTGATTGATGAATGCAAGGAGTCCGACGCACCGCGAGCGGGCATCACGGCGACGGGACGTGCATCTGCTTTGCGTGCTTGTCCGCCAAAGCGCAGCGGCGCCTTGCCGAGCAGTCGGGGGGCAACACCATGGCTGAAGTACAGATGGGAGACCACAGCATGAGCCTGGATGTCGGCCACGAGAACTGGCCGGAGCCCACCGGTGCGGAAGAGAGACATGGGAGGAACTTGTTGACGGCGACGGCAAGGGCGCGGCCGTCATACGAGAGGAGCGTGACCGACTACGAAGTCTGGGAGGACGCCGAGGAGATGGTGTCCGCCGTGCAGAGTCCGGCCGCGTCGCCCGCGGGCGAGAAGACCCAGGAAGAGATCGCTGCGATGCGGCCGGAGTCCGCATTGCACGTCGCCGCCCCGACAGCGGCACTGATGGGCTCGTCAAGCCCAACGCAAGAGTCGGAATCTGAAGGTGCACTTGCAGCCGATCACGAGCCGTTGCAAGCCTCTGAGAGCCAAGACCCGATCGAGCACCACACCGATACCACCGAGCAGGTCTCGCCGCCCCCGCTTCCCTCGTGGCCTGCGCCAGAGCCGCCTACATCACGGGCAATGGAGACCGCGGACCTCGAGGTGCCCAGCTCGCCCAGCTCGACCTATTCCTCGCAGCCTCTGAGCGAGGCGGTAGACACGCCTGAGGGGACCATCTCGCCCATGCCTGCCTCGCCTGTCTTTTCGCGACAGCAGACTCCTGATGTTGATCAGGGCATGGGCGCACCGCAGTCACTGGTGCACGACGCCGACGTGGGGATGGATGAGGAGGCGGGTGGAGTGGCTGAGATGCCTGCCGAGCTCTCCGCAGCTGCTGTGCTTCATGCGCCGGCTGCTGCACAATCGCAATCATCTAATCAACGCAATCGCGTTGAAGCGAAGGAGGACCTGCATGAATTAGCTGCGTCGCCCGTGCTGCAGTCCCCCGTGGCGTCCGATGCAGTACCTGAAGACTCGGCGATCCCTCGCGCGCCAGAGTCGCTTGAGGAAGTATCCCTTTGCGATGATGACGAAGCAGAGCTGGTCGGCAATGGTTATGAGTCGACGATCGCTGCACTGTCAAAGTCGCCCACACTATCGGGAGCGGATCCTGAACGGCCTGCTACTGCACATTTGGCAGAGACGCCAACGACGATGCAATCAGAATCACCTCCGCGTGCCGACATGGCCGCCGAGCCAGACGAGGATGTCAATGAGAGGTCCACAGGATCCCCATCACTCCGGACGCCGGTGCATCCTGAAGCAGCCGTCGAGCGACCCGAATCGCCCAGCTCCGTATACGCCGCCTCGCCTCCTGAGACGCCCCTAGCGCCCGTCTCGCCCCTCACGCGCGCCGAGACGGACCTCACCTTCCGCGACAGCATGGCCTCCATCGCCCTCTCCCAATCAAGCCTGGACTACGACCACCTCACCCCGGACGCCGTCCAGCAGGCCCTCGCGACCCCGCGCAACCGCGCGAGCAAGCACATGCGCAAGCCCAGCAGTCTGGAGATCCTGCAGAACATGTGGGCTGCCGACGCCAATCCGAGACCGCAGGTTCAGAGGCAGAACACTTTCTTCGACGCGCTGAAGGATGAGCCCTCGCCTACGCCCGTCGAGACGGAGTCACCGCGCAATCCCTGGGGCGACTCCCTGGTCATGCCGCCCGTGAGGGCGAGTTCGCAGCTCAAGGCGCCGGACAACGCGAAGTGGCACAAGCGCACCACGTCGCTGAACGCCCCGCGCTGGACGCCGGACACCAGCAGCGACGACCAGGTGGAGCTGGACTGGCAGCAGCTGGACAAGGAGGAGGAGTGGGAGAAGGAGGACCGCGATCTGCCCGCCGGCGCGGAGGACGAGAGCACGGCGTTCCTGCTCGCGCGGCTGGAGCAGGAAAATGCCAAGATCACCGAGTTCACCAAGTCGGTTGGATCGAGCGAGGGGGCCCCAGGGGTCAGGGGCGTGGAGCGGGTGAAGAGGCAGAGCAAGGCGCCGTCCATGGGCCTGCTGAAGCGGATGATCTCCGACCGCAACGCGCCCTCGGTCCGGTACAGCCTCGCGCTCTCCCCGTCTTCCGAAGAGCAACAGCAGCCCGAAGACCTCGCCGAGCCGCCCCCCATGACCGAGCTCGAATTTTGGGCCGCCCTCGTGCAGGACTACCCCTCCACCGCCGTGCGCCTGCCCACCCTCACCACCACCAAAATCCGCGCCGGCATCCCCCCGCCCCTGCGCGGCGTCGTCTGGCAGTCCATCGCCGGCGCGCGGGACCGGCATCTGGAGGAAGCCTTCGACCGCCTGCAGCACGAGTCCAGCCCCTACGAGGGCATCATCAACAAGGACGTCGGCCGCTCCTTCCCCGGCGTGGAGCTCTTCCGCGACGCGGAGGGCGAGGGGCAGCGCATGCTGGGCCGCGTGCTGAAGTGCTTCTCCTTGTACGACACGGACATCGGGTACTGCCAGGGTCTCGGCTTCCTGGTCGGCCCGCTGCTGATGAACATGCCGGAGCGCGATGCTTTCTGCGTGCTCGTGCGGCTCATGGACCACTACTCCCTGCGCCCGTCGTTCCTGCCGAGTCTGCGCGGGCTGCACATGAGGATCTTCCAGTTCAGCTCGCTTATCAGGCAACACCAGCCGCGCCTGCACGCGCACTTTGAGCAGCTGGGCGTCGAGCCCGCGTACCTGAGCCAGTGGTTCCTGTCCTGCTTCGCGGTCACGTGCCCGCTGCCGATGCTGTTCCGCATCTACGACGTCATCTTCGCCGAGGGCGCGAACGAGACGGTGATGCGGGTGGCGCTGGCGCTGATGCGGCGGAACGAGGAGAAGATGCTGGCGAGTGGGGAGTTCGAGGAGATCATGCAGTTGCTGCTGGGCCGGGGGATCTGGGACTGCTATGGCGTGGACGCGGACGCGCTGGTGGACGACTTTACGTCCTTGGGGAACATCATTACGCATGCGCGGCTCGCGGAGCTGGAGCGGGAATTTGAGCGGCAAGACGCGGAGACGGGGGAGAAGGCCGGGTTCCTGCCGGACGTGCAGGCCGCGGCGTCGCGGTTCCTGGGCCGGCTGTGGGCACCGAGCCATGGGGCCAAGGCGAGCACGAGCACGCTCAGCCCCGCCGCGGCGACGGGGACGGAGTCGGCGGGGAAGAGGCGGACGGGGAGTGGGTTGCGGCGAAGCGCGAGTAAGCAGTCCATCAGCACGCTCAACGACGGCGATGGCGCGAGCACCAACTCCTCCGGGACGGCGAGTCTGGCGTCCACGACCGCGACGGAGGTCGAGGCCGTGGACGCCGACGTGGCAGCCCCACTGCGCGAGAGCCAGGCGGACGCGATGAGCTTCAAGTCGTCCAAGGCGGAGAGCATGCGGACGGTGAGCGTGGTGGGGGCCGCCGGGATGGCCGGGGTGAGCAAGGAGGAGCGGGACATGCATGTGCAGATTGAGGACCTGCTCACAGCGTTGGGGGAGATGCAGCGGGAGCAGGCGGGGTTGGTCTGGTTGCTGCAGCGGGAGCGGGAGGAGAGGGGGGAGGACCATCTGGTGGTCAGGAGACTGGTTAATGGGCTGCGGAGGGGCGATGAGGGGGTGGACGAAGATGAAGAGAAGAAGGATCGGAGGAAGACGTTGCCGCCGCCATCGCGGTGGGGTGCGGGGAATGGCGTGGAAGAGGGCGCGAGTCCAAGACCGAAGAGCGTTCTTCTGCCGCGGACGAAAGTGCACCAGGACGGGGATGTGGATGACTTGCTGGAGAGCGTCGCGCAGCGCCTGCAGACGCACACCCGGACCTCGCACTCCTTCGAGACCAAAGCCGAGATCCGCTCGAAGCTGACGCGGACCCGCGAGCAGCTGGCCGCCACCGACACCCTCTCCCACGAGCTGGCGGGGCGTCTGGACATTGCCGAGACGAGTTTGGCGGCGTTCACGACCGAGGCCGAGGACCTGCGCGCTGAGGTTAGGGAGCTCAGGGTCAGAGTCAACGAGGAGTTCAAGACGCGGCAGAAGCTCGAGCACGCGATCCGGGAGCTGAAGGCGGAGGCGCGGGTCGCGGAGCGCCGGGAGCAGGAGCGGGCGGCGAGCGTGCAGGCGGGGTCTGGGGCCAGGCCGGGCCTGCTGAGACGGGACAGCAGCGCGCTGGAGGACGGCGCCGGGCCCGGTAAGAGAGGGAGCATGGTGGGCAATCCCGGGCTGCGTGAACTCAGACTCGTGAGACGGGACTCGAGCTCGTCCGTGCAGAGTCTGCGGGCACGAAGGGGACCACGTCCAGCCCCACCGGACATCACGGTGCAGACGCAGCAGCTGCCGCCACTGATCACCCACTCCCCAACGTCTGCGGCGGACACCGCTGCGAAGAGCCCCTCGCCACCTTTCAGCGCCGTAACACTCGAAGAGCCGACCCCGATCTCCACCACCGCGCCACCCTCCGGCCTCTCAGTCCCCGCCCCCTCCGCCCTCTGGCACGCCCGCACCTCCTCCCTCGCCACGAAAGAAGTCCTCGCCACGCCCGAACACGAAGTCGTGCCCGACGAAGCCCTCCTCCTCGAACTCGTCAACGCCAAGACCGCGGAGGCGCAGAGCCGGGCCGAAGTTGACGAGCTGAAACGCGCGCTCCTGCTGTCCAACCGGCGGCACGAGCACAGCGCACAGGCCCTGCAGGCGCAGCTCGAGGCCGCGAACGCGGTCGCGGGCGCGGCGCGGATGGAGGCCCAGGCGGCGAGGGATGCGGCGGAGCTGTCGAGGCAGCAGGGCGGGAGTCGCGCACCGAGTTTGGTTGGGCGGAGTGCGCCGGGGACGCCGGTGGTCGCGCTCGAGGGTGAGAATTGCAGTCTGCACCGCGAGATGGGCGTGCAGGGGACATTGTTCGCGGTCGGGGAGAAGGCGCTGCCGGACGTGCCGGGGTCGGCTAGGAAGGAGGGGACCGGGAGTGGGAGTAGTGGGGGTGGCGGCGGAGGGTGGTTCTGGAACCGGCGGACGCCGAGCGTGACGACGCAGATTGCTGTCACGCCGCCGGCTGAGTAGGATGAGACGTCGAGGTGGGAAGTTGGGGTAGTGGCCCGTGGAGCATGGAGAGGGTGCATGGAGCGCTGAGCGCGCGTGTGGATCTCTTGGGATGGTCTGGTGCTAATGTCTTATGTCTATCTCATCACTGTAGAACGAGGCGGAAGCAGAGCGAGGGCATGCACGGTTCTCTAGGGGGGTAGTCGAACAGCGCACTGTACAGATAATGTCGACCACGTCGGCACCATAGACATTGGCGTCATTTCATCATGCCTGTTCCCTTGTACTCACCGTCCTGCTAGAAGCGTATGCAATCGCACGGGCGCTGTGTGTCTGGGTCTATCATCTGAAGTGCTCATCGGTTGGCATGGGAAAGCTGTGATTGTTGACCGGCTGTTGCAGATATGCTTTTGACTACCGCGATAGAAGACCCGTGCCACGCCCAGCCTTCCACTGACCGTCGTTAACGCCAATACACGCCTGGGCGCCGCCACGCGGGCTCACAATACCACCTCCTCCATTCATTTCCAATTCCTGGTCCTCCCCGCTCACTCCATCCGAGAACCTACAGCAGCATAGCGACCACACCTGCGACCACAACCGCAGCTAGGCCACCCCTCGCAGCTCCCGCGGCGCCGTTGCCCGCATACGGCGCCACCGACGGCGACGGCGTAGGAGAGCCGGACGCAACGCTCCCACTCGCACCCCCCGTCGTCGGCTCGATAGGCGCGCTCATCGTCGTGCCGGGCATCACCACCGTTGTCGGCGCCGAGGGGCACGGGTACGTCTGCCCCGCGTACGACAGAGTCGTAGGTATTGTCACGTACGTCGTGCTCGGCGGGATGACTGTGGTCGAATACGCGAGGGCGCAGATTTGCGTTGTGCCGGATATGACGACGGTAGTCCCGCTGGAGGCTGCGTAGGTCTGTCCGCAGTAAGTGAGCGTGGTCCCCTGCGTGACGTAGGTCGTGCTCGGCTTCACGACGCGGGTCGCTAAGCTGGTGGTGATATCTGAGGAGAGGGCGGTGCTGGAGTCGGCTGGTTTGGGAGCGGGGGAGGTCTGGTTCTGGTAAATTGGGGCGGCGATGGCAACAGGCGGGGCGGTTGTTGGTGGGGTCGGGATGGAGGTGGATGTGGCGTTAGTGTGGGCCGTTCTATGAGAGAGATGAAGTTTTAGCATCCGTCGTGGGACATCGGCCCCACGGTGTGTACTTACGTGCTGCCGATGGCCGAGGTCTTGACCGAGATCAGTGAGCTGCTAGGACCCGTAACCACTGAAGCAGTGGACGGTCTGGTCGACGAAGAACTCCCATTGCGAGGGCCAGTGACGATCAGGGAGGTCACGAACTTGGCCGACGAAGTCTTGGATTGTAATGTCGTCGGGTTGCACGAAACAATGACCACCGGGCTGCTCGTGGCCTTGCTTGACGTCGCGACCGACAACGTGGTCGAGTTGCAAGGCACGGTCACCACCGCAGCGCTTATAGACTTGCTCGAAGCCGAAGTCCCAATCAACGATGAAGACGAGTTCTTGATGCTGCTCGAGGAGATCGGCTTCCTGATCGTGCAGCCACCCGGGCAATTCGTGATCATCAGAGTCGTCGCCGTCGACACGGCAATTGTCTTCCCATTGACAACTAAAGATGTAGAGGACGGGCAGTACGTCGTTAAGGCAGTGACGACCTTGGTGGTGTAGGCGATCGTGGAAGGCGATGTTGTTGGTGTGACGAGGGTGAGGGAGCCCGCGGCCGAGACACAGCTTGCGCCATTCGGATAGCTATGCGCCGGGTTGCAAGCGTAGGCCGCTAATGTAGACGCACTAGACGTGACGAGTGCTAGGGACCCCGCGGTCGAGATACAACTCGCGCCATTCGGATAGCTGTGCGCCGGGTTGCAAGCGTACGCCGCCGTCGAAGTCGCCGAGCTCGGAGTAACGAGCGTTAGGGAGCCGGCTGTAGAGATGTAACTCGCGCCGTTCGGATAGCTATACGCTAGGTTACAAGCGTAGGCCGCTGATGTAGACGCACTAGACGTGACGAGCGCCAGCGAGCCGGCCGTGGAGATGCAGCTGGCACCGTTGGCATAGCTATGCGCTGGATTGCAGGCGTACGTCGTCGATATCGACGGAGTAGGTGTAACGAGTGCTAGGGAGCCGGCCGTGGAGATGCAGCTGGCGCCATTCGGATAGCTGTGCGCCGGGTTACACGCGTACGTGGCCGTCGCGGACGCGGACACCGACAAGCTGGGCGTAACCAGTGCTAGCGACCCGGCCGCAGAAATGCAGCTCGCACCATTGGGGTAGCTGTGCGCCGGGTTACACGCATACGACGTCGAGGTCGAGGTCGACGGGCTGGGAGTAACGAGTGCCAGCGAACCTGCCGTCGAAATACAGCTCGCGCCATTCGGGTAGCTATGCGCCGGGTTACACACATACGTCGTAATCCCCGTCGTCGCGGACGCAGCCGCAGACGCAGACGCACCGAGCGTAACCAGTGTCAACGCCCCCGCGGTCGAGACACAACTCGCGCCATCCGCATAGCTGTGCGCCGGATTACACGCGTAGCTAGTCGACTGAGCGAGCGTGGTGGTGCCGGCGAGAGCGGCGGCAGCGAGCGTGTACTTCATCTTTCCCCAGCGAAGTCGTAGGAGATATCTGGACGGAGGGATGCGGTGGCGGGAGTGGACCAGAGGAAGGGATGGGATGGGATGGGAAAGGCCGTGGGCCGCGACTTGGGGGTCTCACACCTACCTACCTTTCATGTGGTGTCGCCGTACACCGCGCGCGGGCTGTCTCCTGCGCCGGTTTGACTCCTTTCCAGCGTCCCCCTCATGCCAAGCATAGTTTCTTACACATGCTGGACCCGGGAGGCGTCGGATTCGTCGGTGTGGGGTCGCCGTCGATGTATGCCCGCGACACGATATCAGCACTTTGCAATTCCTCCTGCTGCCGCAGACGGGGTCGGCTCGGAGTCGATGCCTTGCTGAGCCAGTAGGACTGCGGCTGTGTTTGGGGGACGATGTTTCGACTTGTTTTCATATGCTGCGACTGAGGATCTCGCGAGAGATACCACCGGAGGAGGGGGGGGAGCTGCTCATGCTCATCGCCTCGCGGTGTGAAGGCGATGCTGACTCTCCCCCAGGTCGCTGAGACACCACGAACTCGTGACGAAGACCTTCGGGGCGGCACCACCGCCGCCGGCCGCCTAGATGCAACATTGCGGCGCTCTCTGGCGTCCCGTAGCATACACTGTCCTCGGCTTGCGTAGGAAGAGTGCGTGGTGAGTCACGAGGGTTAGCAGGCAGGTGAAGTCGAGCTCGACGGCCCCGAGATTGGATTTCCGCCCGCCAAGACGCTAGCGCGAACGCTTCCGCTCCCCGCCAGGCGGCAAGACCTCCTCCACGGCTTCTTTCGCACGCCGCCTTATTAGCTCCACGACCTGCCGATCACGGATCGAGCACGTCGTCGCTGGGCGGAGAGGAGGCAGCGAGGACGACGCTGCCGCCTCATGCGCGTCTGGCTCCGCGATTCTTGGCCCTTCGGCTTCATTCCAGGCGACGCGGGAGAAGGTGAAGACGAAGTCGTGGCAAGCGAGGTCACGACCGATGGACGATGGCGACCACACGGCGAGAGCCATCAGCGTCCTGCATCGCGCCCTTGGCCTACGATAGTTAGGACTTGCCTGCTTCCTCACCGCACGAGTGGCTGAAGGACCGAGCAGGAGATGATTCCCCCCCACCATCGACAATCGCAGCACTATGCGCCGGGGCAGTGCAGGCAGGATACGAGACCCCCCAGCAGACTGACCCGGCGTCCGGCAGAAATGAAGACGGCAAGCAGCTCATCACCGAACTGCAATCCTGCTGCCTTGCGTGCGATGGCCGGAAGGATCAGATCGATGCCATCTAGCGGCTTCACAACCCACGATCCCACGCGCGCCGGAGTCAGAATCTCGTTGCCTACAGTACATGCACGGATGAGTCCCCAATGGCGGCGGCAGCTAGTCTCGTAGTCGACGGCTTGCTAACAGACTTCCAACACGCACGCGGCGCTGGCACTCCCTCGTATCGCGACCGGGACTGCCGCGCGAGTCAGACGGCCGCCTGCCGGATCTAGGCATGGAGGTGGAATGCTGCATGGTGTATTGATGCAGTCGCGACGCGACTGTATATATACGGGGACGACGTCCGCCATGCTCGTGATGGGTAGGTCGATACAGAAGCTTCTTTCCCTCGGCTCACTCTTGGCAACGCTGCTTGTTGACTCCTTGGTCAATTGCGAGGCCACCCACCACCCCCTCACACCTGCACCAGTGACAAGAGTCTCGACGTCGACGTCAGATTGGACGTTCCTGTCCCGTCGCCCCACCGACCTTCCACGCGAAGCAGACCGCGGAGCGCAATGGCGGCATCCCCTGCCTCATCCAAGCACAGCACGAGCTCCTCCGCCACGACCAGATCTTCCACTCGGTCCGATCGCACCATCCAACGATACAACGAAAGCAATGAACTCGAGAAGGCCTACCCGGGCACGCCGCCTCCACCCTACCACCCGGGCCCCCGCGTCTCGACCACCTCGGCCGGAGTCCACGACCGAGGGACACGCTACATGGCGATGCAGCCGGCCAACCCCCCCACCTCCCTCCCCATCGCCGCTCACGAAACTCTCCGCACCGTCCGCATCGTCTCTGCCAGACTGGTGGCCACCTTGCGCTCGCACGCCGTGACGCCCGAGGAAGTCCACGACGACGACGACGTGCCGTTCTGAGCCTGGCCGGTGCCGCAGCCGCGGTCAGCGGTCCTGACAAGGTGTCGTGGACTACGTGGTGCGAGGGCACCCCAGCGCGTCGCCACTCTCTCGCTCGCCTGTGCTCCCGTGAGGCTCGTCGCAGGCCTTGCCCCGCAGCGAGAGACTCCCCGACGGGCGTCACCTCGACGGGCACGACACGACACGTGTCGGGAAAATATACGCGGCGTCGGATCCCAGCGCCCCCGGGGAGCGGCTACGGAGCCTCTCTCGATCCAAACCCCAACCCCACCCCCACTCTACCTCAACGCGACATGGACGCCGCATCGTGACCAGCCCCCGGCACCCGATGCCCCTTCCGGCTTCCTCGCCGCACCCTACAGAAGGGGCCCGCGACCTTGGCCGCCCACCCCGTCGCTCCCCGATCAAGGCTGGGGCGTGCAGCAACTGGCCGCGAGGGACGGTGGAACGCATCGGATCCCGTCCCCCCACCCTCCCCCATGTTGTGCCGGACCGGGGCGATTGTGCCGGACAGACGGACGGGCGGCGGGCAGAGCGCTCACTGGGCTCGTCTGAGGGGTCACGGCGCACCGGGGGCGACGCGTGTCATCCAGCGCCCACGCATGCCTTTGGCTGGCGCGCGCGGCCGAAATAGGTAAGTAGTAGATAGAAGGAAGGCTACGGCGGTCTGACCGGGCGTCGACGCGACGTGCAGCTGGCTGGTTGTGTTGGGAGGCGACGTCAGCTGTATCACGCAGGTCTCCACCTGGCTTCTCTCCTCCGCTGCGCCGGATGAGAGCGACTTCATTGTGATCACTTGGAAACCCCTGCGTCCCTTTCCCACCCCATCATGTGGAAGCCGGCAGCCTGTCGCGGCCGTTGGCCATACGATGACGTCGGGTCAGCAGGTCACTGTATCTGCATACATAACTCGACTGCTTGTTCGTGGGCCCCCGCCACGGCAGCCCTACCGATGATGAGCTCCGCCGTCTCGCGACACCCTCGCCTCGCGTCCAGCTTCGCCGCCGCAGAGGCGGTCACTGGCCGAACTTGATTACCACCTTGACCGTCTCGTGCCGCTCGAACCGCGCGTACGCGTCCGCCGCGTCCTCGATCCCAATCTCGTCCTCCACGATGAACCCGGGCGCCACCCTCCTTGACGCGACGAGCTGCACCAGCTGCGGCGCCAGCTCCATCGGGTTCGACGGCCCGGCGCGCCAGCTATACTCCCCGACGAAGAAACTTGCGAGGGAGAAAGGGACAGGGTCCCGGATCGCAGCGGCGCGGGGCGCGGTGGACGAATTGGGGCCGGCGGCATTGTAGACTCCCACTGTGCCCAGGCCGCCGCCGGGGGCCGTGACGGCCAGCATATTGGTCGTGATGACGTCCGACTGCACCGTGAGGTCGCGGTTGACCTGCTCGTAGCCGACGCAGTCGACGCTGCGCGTCACGCCGCCGGGCTCGCGGGCCAGGATCTGCGCCACGGGATCCGCGGCGCGGAAGTCGATCGGGAGGGCGCCGAGGGAGGCGGCGAGGGCGAGGCGGTCGGGGACGTAGTCGACGCTGTAGACGCGGGAGGCGCCGCGGAGGATCGCCGAGTAGGCCGCCATCAGGCCGACGGGGCCCGCGCCGAAGACGGCCACGGTGTCCCCCGCTTCGAAGCCGGCGAAGTCGAGGGCCGCCCAGCCGGTGGCGAAGATGTCCGAGAGCATCACGTAGTCGTTCTCCAGGTTGATGGTCTCGTTCGTGGTGGTGTTGGTGTACGAGAAGGAAGGCACGGGGATCAGGCCGTCGTCGGCGTGCGGGATGCGGAGGTATTCCGCTGGGTTCTGTCAGTGTTGCCATCAGATCATTACGTTCAGCTACAGCACCCACCTTGTGTTCCACCTTGCTGGCCGGTGCCATACCCGCCGTACATCGACGTGGTCAGGCCCGTGTGCAAGTGGCCCTCGGCCAGAGTGAAAGGCACGATGACCGGATCGCCCACACTGAGCGAGCCCACCGCAGAGCCGACCTCAGATATATAGCCGACACCTTCGTGGCCGAGCGTGTACGGCGGCGGGGAGCCTGGCTGTGTGCCGCGGTAGATGTGCAAGTCGGAGCTAGACCCAAGAATCAGCCACAGGTCCGCAACACGATCAGGCTCTCCCTTCTCTCCGAAGCGTGGTCCGGGAAGGGAGTGACACACCCGCAGATCGCCGCGGTGCTCATCCGGACAATGGCATCCGTGCTGTTGATGATGGTCGGCCTGGGCATGTCGACGACCCCGACGGAGTAGGCGTTGCCTTGCCACACCACAGCGCGCATGGTCTCGTTGAGGGCGGTCAGGTTCGCTAGAGCCATGACTTCGGCGACGGGTGTGAGTGTGGAGGGAGCAGGATGGATGCGGACCCTCTCGCCGTTCCGAGCGCGATATATAAGTCATTCCTGTCCATCAACGATCCAACGGACCCACTGCGACCGGTACGCCGGACAGTGATGCTGCCAAGCCGTGTGTCGTCGTACGCCATAGCCTCTGTCGCAGGCGAAGGTTCACCAGGTGCTGTGCTGCGCCAGGTCGAGGGGGCTTGCCGGCGTGTCGCGAGAGCGCGGAATGCGAATCCGGAACGAGCCCGCTGTCCTATTGAGTTCCATTGAGCGCTGGCGTTGCACCAGCGTGCTCCGGGAGTATGACGGCGTGGCCTCGACATGTGGATGGCCTTGGTAGAATGGATGAAGTCCGGCAGACTACTTACGAAGGCTTGGTTGTATGCGCCCCACCCCGCACTCCCGCACTCCCGCGTCCGCGCCATGGCCGCGCGCGGGTCTCGTCATGGCCCAGGTACCGGTATATAACGCGGTCGCCCTGGGATGCAGATCTCGAGGGAGGCGCACACGTGTTGCATTGACAGCTCATCACCATGGTTCCATCATACACCCCATCGCCCATCGACTGCGACGTCGATTTCGAGACCGGCAGTCTCGCCGGTAAGACCGCGATCGTGACCGGAGGTTCGTCGTCGACCGGGACCAGAGATTACGGCCTGGGCGGTGTGGATGCTGATTGATTATCGACAGGTTGTAGCGGCCTTGGCGAAGCCTATGTCCGAGCCCTGTCCGCTGCCAAGTACGTGGCGCAATAGTGCCGCAGCCTAGCCAGATGCCAAGCTGATCGGAGCGCAGAGTCACGGTCTGCATCGCAGATGTCGACGCGCAGGCAGGGGAGAAGCTAGCCTCGGAGCTCCCAGGGTGTGTTCCGGCCTTGGGATCCTTTGCAAGGTCGCCGGCACTGCTGACACAGCATCGGTAGTTCGAAATTCTTCTCTTGCGATGTCCGAGACTGGGAGGACCAGGTCCGTCTCTTCCGCGAGGCGGCCGCCTTCTCGCCATCGGGGCGGATCGACTACGTCGTCGCCAATGCCGGCGTCGCAGACCCCGAGAGCGTCTTCGCCTACGATGGTACAGCGACGGCTCTCCGACATATCTCTTGCCTCGCTGACTTCCGCGGTTCCAGGCGACGGCCACGAGCCCACCAAGCCCGATTCCCGCATCCTCGACATCAACCTCAACGGCGCGCTGTACGCCACGAAGCTGGCCCTGCACTACTTCATCAAGCAGAACGGCACGACGCAGTCCCGTCGCAGCGGGACACCTGCCTGGTCCTCATCAGCTCCGGCGCCGGGCTCCTCGACGTCCCGCGGAGCGCGCAGTACTCCGCCAGCAAGTGGGCGGTGCGCGGCATCATGCACTCGATGCGGCGCATGACGCACTTCTACGGCAGCCGCGTGAACCTAATCTCGCCGTGGTCAGTCGCGCCGTCCCACACCCCACCCCCCCCCCCCCCCCCCGCGAGATGAGATGCCCGCTGCTGACACCGGCTCCTTCCAGGTACGTGCGCACCAAGATCCTGTCCCCAGCGGACTTCGACCACGTCCGCAGCGTGGGCGTGGAGCTCGCGGAAGCGAGCGATGGGGGCCAGTGTCTGCTGCGCATCCTGAGCGATCCCAGCGTCAACGGCCGGTCGCTGTTCATCGCGCCGCGGAAGTGGGCGCCGCGCGG
>JAWDJV010009709.1:0-20970 GCA_033119285.1 Teratosphaeriaceae sp. CCFEE 6253
GTCGAGCATGCACCCGCGCCATCTCCTGACCTCCGTCACGCGCGGCGCCGAGACGCTGCTCGAGCGCTGCGGCCCGCCCGAGGCCCGGGGCCCGTACCCGTCCAACGCGCACGTCACCATGAGCCACCCGACGTTCGACGAGAACCTGTACAACATCCCGAACCAGTGGAATGGCGGGCACACGTCGGACAACTTCTTCATGGGCGAGTTCGACTTCCTGTCCAATCAGGACGTCATGAATAGCTTCCAGCCCGACTTGCAGATGCAATACACCATGCACGCACATCGATGACTCCCGGGGCGTGTCACTAGGTGACCTCGCGGCAAGGAGCGAGGGAACCGAGGCGTTGTTTGGTCGGACTCACTAGGGCAACACCAACGGTTCTCCGTCCAGGGTCATTTCCCTTTCCAACATCATGGCGACGAACGCTCTGCTTCTTCGGTGACTGAGCCGACTTTACAGTGCCGCGGGATGAACGACGAGATTCGCGTCCGTGCCAGCGGACTAATGATACTGGTCGAGCTTTTCGGACCAACGCTTTCGCCAATCAGGATTCCTTACTGTGAACGAGATATCAGTAGAGATCGGACGGCCCTTCCTTCGAAGCTGGACAGCGGCGGTGTCTTCATGTCCGGATCCTTGGCAAGATCGTCCCATCTTCGCACCGCCAGTTTCGCTTCCAGCAGTGGATCGCGGTTCGCCGCCTTGACCTCCTCGTCACTGAAGACGCCGCCCTGCACGGCCAGTCAGCAGCAAGCCAGTCATTTGGAGTTTGGCATTCACCTAGTACCTCAGGGTCGTCTTGCTACTCTTGCTCAGACCATTGTAATACGCCTTGTCGACGGCACACAGGTAACGCTTCGCCATCACGTGAGCTCCCACCAGCTGGCAGATGGTCTCACTAAACCGCAGTTGCCGGAGGTACTGCTCGCCCAGCACCTCATGGCTCGCTTTGCCGACGTATAGCCCATCGGAGTCTAGCATGGACTCCATCTGCTCCGCTGCAGGGATGAAGCGGCCGATGTCGTGAAGAAGAGCGCCGAGAATCGTCTCGTCGTCGGCTCCCGCGAACTGTGCAAGGGTCGCTGCTTGGAGCGAGTGCGCGATCTGGGACACGGCCTCGCCGATGTAATCCGACTGCCCTTGCGCTTCGATCAACGCGAAGACATCCTTCACCGCCCGGCGGACTTCCGGCTCTGAAGACGATGCACCGACGGCCATCTTGGTGGTGTTGCAGAAGGGAAGATCTGTCGAAGACCGTGATCTTTGTCTCTTGATGGCGGCGTGACGGAGGACTTATTTCCGGCGGCATCGTCCCTGCCGTGTTGAGCGGCCTGGGCGGTGGGAAGCCCGTGCCGATCTTCGAAACGTCTAGCGTCGCGGCCACGATCGGCGCGCGGCGTTCCTTCCGGCAGATCTTCCTCAGGACAGCCACCTACGAGATTGCACATATGTTGCACAACCATAGTGTGGCCTGCACAATAAGTCAACATCACCGCTCGACGATCCGTCATTCAAATGCCGCGCTGACTGCTGGTCAAGCGATCAAGTCTACGAACTACTCCAACATTCATACCTTACGATGGCGCCGGTCCAACTCACGCCAGAGCAACTCGAGCACTTCGACACGCAAGGCTTCTTGATTCTGCGACTGCACGAACACAACCTCGTCGATCCCACGGCGTTGCAAAACTGGACTGATGAGGTCCGAGACCTCCCGCGCGTGCACGGCAAGTGGATGCCGTACGACGAGGTCTTGCCATCCGGCGCACGGCAACTCATGCGGACGGAGAACTTTGCAGACTATCATCAGAGTTTCTCGAGACTGCTTCATGGGGATGACCTGCGTGGCATTCTGAAGCAGGTCACTCGCGATGACATGCTGCTCTTCAAGGACAAGATCAACTACAAGCAAGCGGGCGGCAACGGCTTCAATGTAGGTCGGCCTGGCGCACATGGTGGATGCCCATGACTGAGTCTTGAAGGCCCATCTGGACGCCCCAGCATACGATCACATTGGCCAAATCGAGGTGAGATTGGTATCCACGGCGCTGGTCGGGGATGCCGACTGTTGACCCACTCCAGCACACCACCGCCAATATCGCCGTGGATGCTGCAACGATCGAGAATGGCTGTGTGGAGATGGTGCCAGGCAGCCACCGGATGGACGTGGAGCTCGCCAACGTCGGCCGGATTAGCGAGAAGTGGGAGGCGGAGCACGAATGGGTGCCCGTCAAGCTGGATCCCGGCGACCTGCTCATCTTCGGGAGTCACCTGGCCCACCGATCAGCCCCCAACAATACCAGCAAGCCCAGAGCCAGTGTCTACGCCACGTACCATATGGTCTCCGATGGTACCGACCTTCGCAAGAGGTACTACGCTGACAGGCGAGAGAACTTCCCACCAGACCATGGTCAGTATTGCTTCCCGTCATCCTGCACCGATACTGAGCTGACAGGATGTAGAGAGAGTTGCTGGCAAGGACTATGAAGGAGGAATGAAACGTTACGCGTGCGTCCGTCCATGAAGCGGGCACAGCTTAGAAGTGAGCTGACTTTGTCTTAGTTTTGCGGCCCCCTTCCTTGGTACGAGGCCACATGAACAGAAGGTAGCATGATGAAGTCGGGAGTCTGCTGGCTCTGGCATGGGCGCATGGTGCTGGGGCGGCGGTGCGTCCATGGTAGCGGTAAGCCTGCTTTGAATCTACGGCCACGACCGTGATCCCGTTGTAGTCCCCCGACGCATCCTGATGACCGTTGTCTTCCTCGAATCGATCATCGAGCGGTCCGCAATCAAGCGTCTATTGCGGGACGCTACAGAGTCTCTAGACTTACGGGCGACTATGGCGGCGCACGAAGACGGCTTTAAGCTACAAGGCCGCCAAACTCCGTCTCCACGCGCCTTGAATAAGTGGGCTCACGAAGATCTGATCGTCGCAGGACCAGGCGATACAATGCCGAATGATCACACACCCGGGCCTCATAGCGCCTGCCAGAACCCCAGAACCTCTGGACCCGACGGTGATCAATCGTCGATG
The DNA here is from genome assembly GCA_033119285.1 of Teratosphaeriaceae sp. CCFEE 6253. Classification (NCBI taxonomy): domain Eukaryota; kingdom Fungi; phylum Ascomycota; class Dothideomycetes; order Mycosphaerellales; family Teratosphaeriaceae; species Teratosphaeriaceae sp. CCFEE 6253. Next base: position 3,039 of record JAWDJV010009709.1, read on the forward strand.
ACTCAGCTGCATCGGTCTCTTTAAATCCGTCTCCAGCCTAATAATGCATGATCGACTCCAGCCTCGAGTCCATTCAACCAAGCTTCCTCCACACATAGATGTAAGGTACACCTCGCATCACCCTCGTCCAGCATTGCAATACAACATACTGTAGAGCAGCATGCCGCCTCCGCAGGGGAGTTGGAACCCTATCGAAGGGCCAGGTGGGCACACTCTCACATCGCCCGACCCACAGAAGTAGACATACTGACAGGCGAAGCCGACTACACGTTCACGAAGGAAGTCCACAACGACACCTACCCAGGCATCGACCCTCGCAACGCCAACCATGCCGGCCGCGCGGTCTTCATCGTCGGGGCCTCCAAGGGTCTCGGGCACGCCATGGCCATCTCCTTTGCCAAAGGCGGCGCCAGCCAGATCGCCATCGGCGCCCGCTCGCCGCTGTCCAGCGTCGCGGATGCCGTGCGAGCCGCCGCGAAGACCGCCGGCAGGCCTGAGCCCCGCGTCCTGGCCCTCGAGCTCGACGTCACGAGCCAGGCCAGCGTCGAGGCGGCGGCGGCGCAGATCTCGGAGGCCTTCGGCAAGCTGGACGTCGTGATCCATAATGCTGGGATCATCGATGAGATGAAGCCGATTACTGACACCGATCCGGAGCAGTGGTGGCGGACGTGGGAGGTGAACACCAAGGGGCCCTACCTGGTCGCGCGCTCGTGCATCCCTCTATTGCTGAAGAGCGACACCAAGACACTCGTCGTGGTCTCGAGCGTCGGCGCACACGTCCTCACGCCGGGCCTCTCGGCGTATCAGCCCGGCAAGCTGGCGGTCACGCGGCTCATGGAGTTCGCGGCGCTGGAGTACCGCGACCAAGGACTGATTGCGTACTCGGTCCACCCGGGCAATATCCTTACGGATATCGTGGGCGGCGGGGAGGGGATGGACGAGAAGCTCAAGGCGGTCTTCACGGAGACGCCGGCGTTGTCTGCGGACGGCTTGGTGTTCTTGACGAATGAGCGGAGGGAGTGGCTGTCAGGGCGCTATGTCAATCTGACTTGGGATCTGCCGGAGCTGACGAGTAGTGCGAAGAAGGATGAGATTGTCAAGGGGGATAAGCTCAAGGTCAGGCTGGTGGTGTGAGCGGGCCAGAGGGCGTTGGCGGGGCTCGACTGTAGCCTACAGAGCGCTCCAGCAAGCGGTACATGACTGACAGCACACATACACCGTTCGATATCTTCTGGGTTGTCGCTCGGCCACGTGGGTATCCGGCGGTGTGCCATATCAACGTTGGAATGCCTCCTGTCGTGACGAGTAGCTGACCCGCTGCTTTGCGCTCCAGGATCTCATACTCACTACTCAGTTGCGTCGCTTCGGGAACCCGGCCGATCCATTTAGGGCTCCGATCGACATACACTTCAATCTTGGGAGGCCGCTCGATGAGGAGGCTTTGATCGTCGAGCACTCCGGCTCGGAGTCCAATCAGTCCTTGCGCCTGCATCGCTCCGCCCGTCCTGTACATGGCCGTGCCGCAGTGGGGGCAGAAGTGCGTCCGGATCTCGTGGCCGTGGTCGGAGACCTTGCTGTAGGTCTTGAGTTCCCCGGCGTCGATGAAGAAGTTGGCCTGGGGGATCTGCCAGACTTGAGTATTGGGCATCTTGCGGTCGTCAATTGCAGAAGCAGATTGCCTGGCGTTTCGTGATGATGGCTCTTTCAGCTGTTGATGACTAGCACATACCGTGAAGACTGGATCCCCGGTGAAGCTGATCTTGAATCCGCCGCAGATGCAGCTGCCAGTCGGGGCGTCGACCATGCTCCCGCTGGCGAGGCAAGGCCAAAGACCCTCTGATTCCCAGACCGCCATCGCCGGCTACATACGGGGAGGTCAACTCGAGATCACGTTCTATTCAAGCCAGGATACTCGATGCACCGGGCTGAGACGAGCGCGGGGCGGGAGCTTTGCGGACGCGAGGCAGGGCGACGGAGCCAGCTCGTTGGCTCACTCATCATCGTCGTCGGGCCTCGATCGTCATGGGGCTGTACCCTTTCGATGGAGAGAGTGCGGTATGGAGCCTATTGCGGTGTGGCCATGGCCCCGAGGGCTGCTAAGGCAGTACATCATCTCCTCGCTGCGTGGCTGCGAGTACGGCAGGGCTGAGAAGTCGCACATTGGATGGCGTTTGCCGGCCGCCGATCTCCTCGACGGCGCAGGAGAGGTGGGCCGATAGACCTGCGGACGGCGGGTTTACGTCTCGGTGTGCTCGAGGCGGGATGCTCGCAATGGGCGTCTATGCGTTCATTTATGAACATGTGCATACATCTATGTAGTCGGGGATAAGGACGGCGGAACACTTCCGCCTCCCATCCTCCGAGGTCCCCCCGGGCATCGAGCTCCATCTCCACGGTGCAGGAAGCGGGCTGTCTGTCGTCGACGTTGAGCAGGATGGCGCTCCCACAGTCCGCCTACAAGGACCGGCAGCTGCTGGCCGTGATTGGCGATGAGGTACCTCACCATCGGAACCCCTACCTCCGCCGCCCAGCTGACCACCACCACGCATCATAGGACTCGGTGACTGGCATCCTCCTCGCCGGCGTTGGTGTACGTCCCCCACCACCCCCACCGTTCCCCATCCTACCGTGCTCTCCCCCTTCCAGGTGTCTGACGAAGGAGCACTGCAGCACGTCACCGACCCCCCGGACTCGCAGAAGAATTTCTTGGTTGTCGACGCCAAGACCGAGACCTCTACCATCGAGGGCGCCTTTGACGCCTTCACTAAGTCGCGCAAGGACATCGCCATCGTGCTCATAAATCAACATGTACGTTCGTGCGCACACACCAGGCAAACCCCGAGACGTCTGTGGATTGGAGGGGGGATGTGGCGCGGCAGCGGCTGATGAGTGCGTGCGCAGGTCGCGGACAAGATCCGCCCGACCGTCGACGGCTTCGGCGAGGCGTTCCCGGCCGTGCTGGAGATCCCGAGTAAAGACCACCCGTACGACCCGGAGAAGGACAGCGTGATGAAGCGGGTGCGGAAGTTGTTTGGGGAGTGAGCGGGCGAGAAGGGGACCGGTCGGAGGGGCCGAGGGAAAAGGCGGTTGGATGTCGAGATGCGGAGGTGGGGAGGAGGCAGGAAGACGCGCTTCCGAAGCCGGGTCGAGACGGGGTGGGACGATTGGGTGCGCTGCTATGTACAATGATACCTGGGCTTGCCCCGACATCTGCGTGACGACCGGATGCGACGTGCATTAAGTTGGGTCTTCCCTACGACTTCGCTCTCTCGCGCGTACGCTCTAGTTCTCGGCGACTCCACCACTCTCGCAGCATAACATTCCCTCTGCCTTCTCCATCTATAAGTCCTGCTGCCACACCGCCTCCACCACCCCGCTCCCGCCCCTCTTGAACTCCACCGTGGCCGTCAAACACGTAATCTTGTCCCCGTTCTTGCTCAGCACGTCGGCCACGACCGTGTACTTCCCCGGCGGGATCTCCTTGGGCAGGTCGACGTCCTTGGCCAGCTTCGTCTCCTTGTCCTTGTGCAGCGGGCACTCGAGGTCCACCTTGGCGACCGTGTCGCAGAGGTCCGCCTCCTGCCGGATGATGGTGATCAGGCCGTACTTGACCTGTAGGTGGATCTTGGCGCCGGCTTCCACGTCCTTGTGGAGTTTGCCGGAGGCGGTGATGGAGAGGGTTTGGCCGCTGTAACAACCAAAGTATTAGTGGCTGGGGTTGGAGGGGCTGTGGCGAGATGCGTACGCTTTCGGCGGGTTCGGGCTGAGGTCCACGGCGTCGATGGTGAGGACGTCGTCCTTAGGGTCCGCGCAGTGCTGCAGCGGGTTGTCGCCGGGAACAGACAGCGAGCCGTCGGCGTTGGGGGAGATGGCCGGGCCGCTGCTGCCGAAGATGCTGGAGCGCGCGGCGGCGGTGGTGGTAAGGAGAGCGGTGGCGGCGACGGCGAAGAGCTTCATGGTGGCGGTGTGTATGGGGATTGTGTTTGTGGCGAACAGTCCGCTAGGCGACGAGGTTGGAGCTGTCCCTGCGATTGGCCGGCGGCGCTAAACGTCGATCGCGAAACGGTTGTTGTGCCTGAGGCTGAAAGATTGGTCGCAGATGGATTTTGGGGAGACAGGTGTAGACATTGACGAGCTTCACGCATATCTCGCCTCGTCCACTCGCCCAATCCACCAACACCTTCACGCCATTCCACGAATACTCCGGTAGCGATTCACTGGACCGCTGCCCTTCGTCTCCGTCGATTCCAATCAATGCGCCCCTGAAAGAGAGCTCAGAGCAGCAGGACAGGCAGGGTCCCTTGCGTCGCATAGATCCGGGATCGCCGCCGAGATGAGGCTGGACGTCAAGGTGCGCAAGAGACAGGCGTGGGCAGTTACAGTGGAAGGATGGGCGCTCACGTGAACCTGGAACTACAGAGGCAGCTCTTCGCGCGCAGCGAGCGCGTCAAGGGCATCGACTTCCACCCCACCGAGCCATGGGTGAGTGAGCTGAGGGAACTTCCACCGGCAGGAACGATGGACTGATGCTGGCGGTCGGTAGATCCTCACGACCCTGTACAGCGGTCACGTGTACATCTGGTCCTACGAGACGCAGGCCATCATCAAGACCTTCGAGCTGACGGATGTCCCCGTGCGCGCCGGCCGCTTCGTCGCGCGCAAGAACTGGATCGTGTGCGGCAGCGACGACTTCCAGCTGCGGGTGTACAACTACAACACCTCGGAGAAGATCACCTCTTTTGAGGCCCACCCGGACTACATCCGCGCCATCGTGGTGCACCCCACGCAGCCCTTCGTGCTGACGGCCAGCGATGACATGACCATCAAGCTGTGGGACTGGGACCGGAGCTGGAAGTGCGTGCAGGTGTTTGAGGGCCACAGCCATTATGTTATGGGCCTGGCGATCAACCCGAAAGACACCAACACCTTCGCCTCAGCATGTCTGGACCGGACGGTCAAGATATGGAACCTGGGCTCCGGAACGCCCAACTTCACCCTCGAGGCGCACGAGACCAAGGGCGTGAACCACGTCGACTACTACCCGCAGAGCGACAAGCCCTACCTCCTCACCACCTCCGACGACCGCACCGTCAAGATCTGGGACTACACCACCAAAGCCCTGATCGCCACACTCGAAGGCCACACCTCTAATGTCTCCTTTGCTTGCTACCATCCGGAGCTGCCCGTCATCATCTCCGGCTCCGAGGATGGCACGGTCAAGATCTGGCACGCCAACACCTACCGCCTCGAGCAGTCCCTCGCCTATGGCCTCGAGCGCGCCTGGTGCGTCGCCTACCAGCGCGGTAAGCAAGGCGTCGCCATCGGCTTCGATGACGGCGCGGTCGTTGTCAAGATGGGCCGCGAGGAGCCCGCCGTCTCCATGGACGGCTCCGGCAAGATCATCTGGGCCCGCCACTCGGAGATCCTGACGTCCGTCATCAAGGCGGACAAAGCCGTCAAAGACAACCAGCCCGTCACGCTGCCCTCCAAGGACCTGGGTAGCACGGAGATCTACCCACAGACCCTGCTGCACAGCCCCAATGGGCGCTTCGTGGCGGTGTGCGGTGACGGCGAGTATATCGTCTACACCGCCATCGCGCTGCGCAACCAGGCTTTTGGCGCCGCGCTCGACTTCGCTTGGGCGGGCCGGGAGCACGACCGCGACTACGCCATCCGCGAGTCTCCCTACTCGGTCAAGATCTTCCGGAACTTCAAACCCAAGGCCGGCGACGGGAGCGTGAACGTCGGCTTCCCTGCGGAAGGGCTGGCCGGGGGCGTGCTGTTGGGCGTCAAAGGCCAGGGCGGGGTGGGGTTCTTTGATTGGGAATCGGGGAGGCTGGTCCGCAGGATTGAGGTCGAGCCGCGGAACGTGTACTGGAGTGAGAGCGGGGAGCTGGTGTGTCTGGCGTGCGAGGAGACGTTCTATGTGCTCAGGTATTCCCGGGAGCAGTACCTGGCGGCCCTGCAGGCGGGGACGGTGGAGGAGGATGGCGTGGAGGAGGCGTTCGAGGTCGTGTGCGACATCAACGAGAGGTTCGTCCCTCTCCTATTTTCACCTACTGCGACCTTGAGAGTCTTCTGAGTGATGGACTGACAGGATGATAGCGTCCGCACCGGCCAGTGGATCGGCGACTGCTTCGTCTACACCAACGCGACGAACCGCCTCAACTACCTCGTCGGCGACCAGACGTACACGATCGCGCACTTTGACCAGCCGCACTACGTCCTCGGCTACCTGGCCCGCGACGGCCGCGTCTACGTCTGCGACAAGGACGTCCAGGTCTCTTCTTTTGCGCTCTCCGTCGCCGTCATCGAGTACCAGACGCTTGTGTTGCGCGGGGATCTGGAGACGGCGAATGAGATGCTGCCGGATATTCCGGCGGAGCAGCGGAACAAGATTGCGCGGTTCCTGGAGGGGCAGGGGTACAAGGCCCAGGCGCTGGAAGTGGCGACGGATGACGAGCATCGCTTTGAGCTGGCCCTCGTGCTGGGCGAGCTGGGGGTCGCGATTGAGCTCGCGCGCAAGGCGGACGTGGGCCACAAGTGGAAGACGGTGGGCGATGCGGCGCTGAGCGCGTGGGACCTCGGGTTGGCGGAGGAGTGCTTCTCGCGCGCGGGCGACTGGGGCAGCCTGCTGCTGCTCTACTCCTCCGCCGCGGATGGCGAAGGGCTGCGCAGCCTCGCCGCCCAGGCGACGGAGGCTGGGCTGCACAATGTGGCCTTCACCTGTCTGTGGCAGGTCGGCGACGTGGAGGCTTGTTTGCAGGTTCTGCTTGCCACGGGCCGGACGGCGGAGGCGGCGCTGTTTGCGCTGACGTACCGGCCGAGTCGGGCGCCGGGGGTGGTGGGGCGGTGGAAGGCGGGGTTGGAGAAGAGCGGGAAGGGGAAGGTGGCGAAGGGGCTCGGGGTGCCGGGGGAGGACGAGGAGATGTTCCCTGAGTGGGAGGAGTATCTGCGGTTGGAGAAGGAGGGGGAAGGGGAGGCGGACGAGGGGGGGGGGGAGGGGGCGGATCTGATTGATGTTGGGGAGGGCGGGGAGGGACATGGGAAGGTGCCTAATGGGGGGGCTGAGGGGAACGGGGATAAGGAAGAGGCGGACGATGTGCTGGAGGAGCAGGCGAAAGATGTTGCTGTCGAGGCGGAACCGGATCCGGACGCTGCGACGCCCGAGAGAGAGGCGGAGGCATGACCCTGTGATGTCAGCATGAGACGGTGGGTGGGGGCGTACGGAGCGCTGGTGTAACCCGGGGCTGTGTTGTAGACGGAATGGATAAAGCAGCCTTCATGTCAGAGAGTGAATCTGCTGGCACAGTCCGCGGCCTCTGGTGACCCGGCCGACAGCTTGAACGACCTCTCTTTGAGAAATGAGATGTCCTCCTGTCATGAGCTTACACAGAATTGCCAAACGACCAGCCCTCTTCGCTGACGGCACGCTTCTAGTCGCGACTATGCAGCACGCCCCCTCGCTGCGGCCCCGTGTAATGCCGTCGCCCCGTCGTGAACCACGTCAGCGTGGCAATCAGGACCGACACGCCCACGGCCGCCGAGGTGTAATTCATCGTCTCGGCCGTCACGGGGCTGACGGACGGGAAGTTGAACGTGATGACCGCGAAGAGCAGATAAATGAGCCCGATAATGTTGAAGGGCAGGCCGAGCCGGCCGAGGGGGTAGGCGCTGTCGATGTCGTGGCGGCCGGCGACGTGCTGCCAGATGCGGGCTATGAGGGGCATGATGTAGGAGAGGTCTGCCCTTTGGGGTCAGTGCGATCGCGGAACTTCGGGGGTGGTGTTGGGGTGGGGAGGCTGCGCTTACAAAAGGCTTCGGTGGAGATGGCGAGGACGGTGTTGAAGCCCGTGACGGTGCCGAAGTAGATGGACATCAGGCCGATGTTGATGACGAGGACGAGGAGGATGGCGTAGATTGGCACGTGGAGCGTCGGGTGGACCCTAGCGATGATGCTGGAGAAGGGGAGGCCTCCGTCTCGGGCACTGGTGCAAGGGTCAGTACATGCTAGGCGGTAGGGGATATGGTATACGAGAGCGGGGCCATACAAAGAGAACACCACTCTCGAGCTCTGGGCCATCAGGAACCACAGGCTCACCAGTGCAATGACGGTGATCAAGGCCGTCAGACCCAGTGCACCACTGACTGAGCCGGTGGCGTTCTGGAAGATGGCGATCAGAGGCACTCCGGTGGGTGTGGTCACCACCTCCTCGAGATTGCCAATGCAGAACATGGCAGCGACGAGGAAGGCCTTGATGGTTAGCGTCGTCCCATCTTGACTACGCTGGACTACTTACAAACCCGGTCACAGCACCGATCCACACCGACCAGATGATTGCCTTCGGTGCGGTGTGCCTGGCGTCGTGCAGCTCTTCAGTCATGTGGGCGGTAGCGTCGTAGCCAGTCATCCCGAATGCAGCCTGGAGGATACCGAGCAGCGCCGTGTAAGAGTTGCCGAAGCCGGTCGTGTTTTGGAACGTGACGAACACGAACTCGGCGTTCTGCTTGTGCTGGTCTTTGACGAGGATCACGACCATGACGACGATGAACGACAGCAGATTGAAGGTGATCATGATCCGTCCCAGCTTGTCGAGGAGGAAGCGACCGAAGATGTTGACGAGCGCGGCTAGAATCAGGACGCCATAGCAGAGCAGGCACGTGTGCCAATGCTCGATCGTGAAGCTGGGGTTCGCGAGTTGGGCCATTCCGAGCACGAAGTTCGCCTGCTATCAATCAGTGTGCTTGCTGAGGACGAGCTCATCAGTGGGTCTTGCGCCGATGAAGCCATTGGCGGCTCCAGCACTCAAGAAGCCAATGACGATGAACCAGCCGCAGATGTATGAAGTGATCCTCGAGTACTTTGGCGGTGTCAAGATGGCAGTCCAGCTGTACTGTCTACAACTATCATCAGCAGCTGAGCGGCTCATGTATATCGAGATCGTCCTACCCTCCGGCCACTGGGAACGCCGAACAGATCTCGGCGAAGGAGTATGCTACAGCCAGGGAAAAGATGCACCTGGGTCGGCTTAGCGCACGGCTCACCACCATCACAAGAGGTCCTCACACGCCGATCCAGGAGTAAATGATGACCGGCGGTCCTCCGGCCGAGATGGCCACCGTCAACGAGCCCGCCAATGCCGTCCAGCAGGTCAGGACTGAGAAGGAGAAGCCGATCATGCCGAAGAAGCCAAAGCCACGCTTCAACTCTTGCTTGTAGCCCAGCTGAGCAAGCTGGACGACATCTTCCGAGTCCTTCAGAGCGGCGCGGTCGTCTTCGCCTTGGAAGTGAGCTGATCCCATGGCTGCGCCAGATGATGTCGGTCACTGCGAGACGTCGTTTGTGCTCGTTGGCACAGGCGTGTTGCTCACTGACCCAGGTGGTGCTTGTAGCCAGGTACACAGAGTTGATCTCCTGAATCTGAGAGCAATAAGAAGGTCGTCTGCAGCGTCTTTATCGCCCAATGATGTCCATGGTCTATCGAACCCAAGCGCATCCTTCCAGATGCACCGTTCCGCGATGAGCTGGACCTTGCAGCGTCCAGAGCGCTGCGACGAATAGATCCTACGGAGTCAGACCTATCAACATCAACGCCCGATATGCTTGCATATCACTAGACCCTGCGCGAGTAGACCCAAGCCACTGCTCTCTTGTGGGATGTTCTAAGGCAGCCACTCCGTGAGGGGTCATTGTAAGCAAGTCTTGGCCTATCTCTGAGCGTCAGCTACATGTAGGCTAGGCGAGAGATCGAATGCAAGATGAGCTTCCAAGCCGCCTCTGTGTTTAGAAAGATCGTTACTACCGCGGCAGGGCGAGATCTGCCGAAAAGGAGCATCCTTGCGAATCTTGACTGAGAGGGTGCGGTGCGCCAGCCAGAGTGATTGTCTTGTATAGGCTACGTCCGCGTCGACTCCTCCCCCTCGTGATAATAATGGAAGTACCTGGGGTGCACCAGCCTTCGGAGATTATTGCGCTCTGCAAGATAAGCCTCGCCGGGTCCAGGCTAGCCAGTGAAGTCCGGGAAGATCCGTATGCTGCGCGTCACGTACCTTCCTCTTTGGGAGACCGACGCATGCATCATCTCGCGTTCACGTTCTCGTGCTATCTCGACCTGGTAAAGTTGACCATACGTCCGATCCTCGCCCAGGTAGGATGACGAGATCCGAGTACATGCACGGCAGTATCCGCGGACTTCTCTGCTGGAAAGCTAGTGGTTGATTCCTTACAATCTTGCTGTTCTTACTAGGTTTCGACTGCCGCTGCTCGCCACCGCTCAAAGCGCCAAGCAATAATCAGCAACCAAGACTCGTCCACTGCTTGAATATAAGCCAACACAAGCCTGACCATTGCCAGCATGGCCCCGGCCGCGGTCTCCGTCTCTCTTAGCGAGCTCGAGGAAGGCGCTGTGTCGCTGGAGACCCTCGAGCAGGCATTCGGTGACGCCTCCCTCGGGATCATCATTGTACGAGATCTGCCCGCCGAATACACGAAGCTGCGGCAGCGATTGCTCAGCTACTCTTCGTACCTGGGCAACCTCCCTAGCGAAGAGCTCCGTTCGTCTGATCTTGACGAGCATCTCATGCAGTAGCTGACCTCCTCCAGTCAAAGTTGAACGCCCGGAAGCTAAGTACGACGTTGGCTGGGCTTGTGGAAAGGAAACGCTAGCGGACGGCCGCTATGACACTTTCAAGGGCTCGTACTACGCACAGCCGATTCACAACGAGGAGCTGGAAGCCAAAGCACGGCGACTGTATCCGGATTGCGTCGAAATGACATCGCCGAACGTCTGGCCAGATGAGAACGTCCTACCCGGCTTCCAGCTGGTCTTCGAGCAACTCTGCCACCTGATCGTCGAGACTGCTGCGCTGGTCGCGCGTAGCTGTGACAGGTACGGAGTCGCGAAGCTAGACGGCTATACGGCTGGCACCTTGGAGAACATCGTCCGGACAAGCGTCTCCACGAAAGCGCGACTGCTGCATTATTTCCCACCTGCAAAGGAGCGGCAGGAGAGTATTCCAGCTCACGATGACGACTGGTGTGCAGTGCATCACGATATCGGAGCGCTCACTGGCCTGACTTCTCAGATGTTCGTGGACGAAGCAGCTTGCCTTGCCCAAACTGCCGTCCCCGATGCTTCAGGCTATCTCCCGCCACTGCCTGAGCTCGATGGTCATATTGACCCTGACGCTGGTCTGTGGATACAGGACCGATCAGGGAGTAAGACGCAAGTCAAGATTCCGAGGGATTGCCTCGCATTCCAAACTGGCGATGCCCTTCAATTGATCACCCGTGGGAGATTCCGAGCTGTGCCGCATTTCGTAAGAGGCCCGGCACCCAGTAAGGCCGGAAGGATAGCACGGAACACGCTAGCTGTCTTTACGCAACCCAATCTGTGGGAGAAAGTCAACGAGGAGATGGACTTTGCGACTTTGGCGTCGACAGCGATAGATGCAGCGCTCTGAAGTCGACGTATGCTGAAGTATTCACATTGCATGTATTGGCCCTGCTACTTCAGCGTGCGGCCCGAATCCTTCGCGTTTCCGTTGAGGGAGCCGTTGCTATGCCCTGCTTCCTTCCCACGCACATGTGTCTCGTCCGAGAATGCGACGCCTTTTATGAACACCTCGCTCAGCGCCTCCAACGCCGCAACGAAGACACAGAGCATGCTCGCAATGACGAAGCAAGTGATGCTCTCCCCGATGTCCAGCCACGAGCCCTCATCCTTCACTTCCCAGAAGAAGCGCAGCGTCATGTAATCGCCAATGCCCATGACCACAGCGAACAGGCTCCCACCGCGTAGCCTCAGTCGCCGCGTGAGTATGCCAAGATTCGCAGAGACGAGCGCGAAGGGTGCCAGGATTTTGAGTAGCAGTAATGCACCTTGGCTGAACGGATCGAAAATCGGGAGCAGGCGGTATACAGCATCCAGGGAGAATGAGGAGATGGAGGCGATGTTGCCGGTGCTGAAGAAGGCCGACTGCAGGAGAAAGAGGAAGAAGAGGCAGATGCGGGCATCGGCAAGAGTGAGCGAGCGGTAGGCGCCAGTCTTAAGCGCCGTCTCGTGATCGTTCGCCGCGGACAGTGCAGAGGCGGGCGAAGTGGCGAGTTCGAAAGGTGATTGCGTGCTTGATAGCGAGGACGCCCGCGAGAACCGCTGATGAATGCGGTGCTCCAGACGCACCCAGGAGATGAGCGTGATGGCGATGCCAAGGTAGAACAGGCCTTCGTAGGATATAGTGAGGATGATGAACATAGGTCCGAAGGCCAGGAAGATGACGACGAGGCGGTGAAGGTAATGATCTCGAGGTTGGAAAGCGTGCAGGAATGGTAGCACGAGCGATGCGACTACGATCGGATCAGCATTGCAACCAGGGCTTCGAGAATCATCTCACGATGCTTCCTTGACAAAGCCAAGCCAGCGGCTACAGCGACTCACCAAGTGTGACCCATCCCACCATCTGCGTTCCGAGCGGAAGGCCCCGTTTCGCCTGCAGAGAGGCGACACTTGACCGCGTCACGAGCGTAGCGAGAGCTATGAGCCCGACTTGAGCGCCGAGAACCGCCCGACTCGTCCCGTCCGCCTTAGGCGCTCGCAGACCTTGCCTGGCCGGCGCAACGGTGAGCAAGAGGCTCTTCTCGAGCGCGATGTACGCTACGCCGAGGAGCAATATCAGTGTGCCGCCGATGAGGATTGTGGTAGCGCTTTCAGTCTTGATGGCCGGGAGCAGGGTGAAGGCGCTCATGGACAGGCAGCCCAGAGCCCATGTGGCGCACAAGAAGGCGTTATTTCGAAGAAAGTCGGTACCGTAGAGAGCCGGCCAGGCGGTTGCAAGGAGGTAGCAGGCAGTATAGATCTCCCGGTGGTAGTAGCTTTGAACCTGTCCGTCGCCGTCAGCCTTTGTGAGTGGGATAATGTTTATGATAGACTCACGTACCATGATCTCCAGGATGCCAACGTACACCGCTGAGTTTAGCGCCAGCTTGACGCTGTCTTGCTGGGAGAAGCTGGCAAAGAGCCTTTTCCTCCCGTCCGCCAACGCTTTTCGGCGCGCGAACACCTCCTCCCAGAACATGACTGGGAAGAAGGCATACAGATAGTATGTGGAAGGGCTGGTCTGGACGAAGAGAAAGCTGTACATGGCCACTAGCACTGATGCAAAGGCAGCAATGCTTAGCGTGGTTCGTTCACCATCGTACTTGCCATCGAGCACATACGCATCGACGGCGGTCGTGAAGGCGAAAGCAATCCAGCCGAGGTAGCCTATGGTGATGAGCGTACGGAGGAAGAGCCAGTCGTACGTCTGTAGGTATCGTAGACCTTGTAGGCCGAGCTGGATGAGCTCGTCAGAGGCCCTCATAGCATCCTCGTACTGCCCACACTCGATTAGGCTTTCAACTTGTGTCAGACGCATGTCGATCGTATGCCCTGCGCTTGCGAAGGCACCGTACGGCTTGTAGCGCAGCACCGTAGCTTTCTTATCTTCTTCCTTGACGTGATACATCTCCAGTATCTCGCGAGCGTTGACGACCATGGCTTTCGCCTTCTCGTGGTCGTCAGCCGTCAGGTATGACAAGGGCAGCTCTCCGACAGAGTTCACTGGGAACTCTAGCCCTGCAAGATATGCCATCAGTGTAGCGATGTCCGCCTGGGCCACGTCGTGTCGTTGAACGTGGTCAAGATGCCAGTCATGCGAGAAGCCATCTTCATGGCCAGGCGCTTTGCCCGCGACGGTCCTTGGCTTGGACACGCCAGCGCCCCAAGCGATGAGTGGCGTACGCGTGTTGTCTGGGTGGCCGTCGCCGTGACTGCCCCAGTCGCTCATGCCGTGGTCTGCGGTGAACACGTAGGCAGTCTCACCGTCGTTGTAAAAGTCGTCAATGAGTTTCGTGATCTCCTTCACACCTTCGTCGACGATTTGGATGTTGTGCAGGTACTCTCGCGAATAAGGTCGATATGCATGGCCCGTCGTGTCCAATCCAAGGAGATGCAGGAAGAATACGATCTTATCATCCCGCAATCGAGCGTCAAGGTCCTCATCGGCCCCAGCATCCCTGAAGAGCTGCTTGACCTTGTCAAAGACCCAGTAGTCCAATTCCTTCGCATCCTTGCTGAAGTCCTCAAACTCGGCGCCATATGTGTCGTCCGTCACGCGTCCCGGCACAGCGCCCGTGGAGAACATGGGCAGGATGTCCGGGCTTCCCCATTGCCACGTATGCCGGCTTCGGTTGAAGACGCTATCGAAGTTGACCGGGTTCAGCTTCCAGCCCGTCGTGACAGACGAGACGTCCTCGTATAAGCCTGCTATCAGCGCTACGTGACCGGGTCGTGATTCAGTAGGCACTCGGGTGTGCGAGACGCCAAACGTGCCTTCGTTCAGCACCTTGGAGCGAAGGTATGGCGCCAACGGCCGTAGCTCTTGCGCCGAGGAATCATTGGCGGAAGGAGAGGGATCGGGGAAGAATTGGAAGGCTTTGTCGGCGCGAAGACCATCACCTATCAGCACCTCCTATCAGCCTACCTATCCAGCTCTCTATTCTAGGGTTGTCCGTCGTCCATACCGACATACAGAACCAGTCGCTTGGCCGGGGCTTTTGGTGTATCGACGCGGTACGCTCGCATGCCGCTTACGATGGGGCTTCGGAAGTAGACGTCAAAGATGGACAGTATGTAGACCACATGGAAGACCACGGCAACGCCCAGGAACCCTAGGCGCCCGAGGCGCGCCATGTCGTGGAAGGGTGTAAAGGCGTCGAATGGAGCGCATGCACGCGCAGCGGAACAAATGCATGCTGTGGTGCCTCAGGCTGTTGAGCACGTGCATAACAGGTGGTTGACGTTCAGAGCAACGCGCTATCCTAAAGGAGATTGGCTCCGAGCTGTGGAGTGCACCATCAGCACTCGGCCTTCATGTGCACCGCATGAGTTACTTCCTAACACAAACACTCTCCATAAACACCAATAGTGCGGACCCGTGCGCAGTCGAAGCGCTATGGGGACTTCTGCTCCTCGTCTTGGAGCACAACGAGTTCAGCCATTCTGGACTCGACTCGACACCTAGCGGATGGCTAAGACACTGGGCGACGGCACAGCCTCACCCTCTCCGATGCTCTAGCAAGATGGCAGAGCACAGCCACGGCGACTCACAGACTGACATGAGCGCACATGGTAACCCTCGCCGAGACCGATCTACTCGACCTGGTATGCGGTAAGCACATTGCCCGAAGACCCGCACTACGTATGCCCCGCGGCTCGGTCAGCCAAGTCATGCCCAGCTTCTGGACGATCTTGACCCAAGAGTCCGCCAATGTCGAGGACAACAATCTAAGTCGCACGTGTTGCACTGCTGCTGTGTCAATGGCTCTCATGTCGAAGTGCTCATCGTGGCGATTTTGCATGGTTTGCACGACGCGCCACCAGCAGCGAACTTGTGAGAATTACATCGAGCAGCGCCGGCCTTCATAGGCGGAAGGTTGATGACGGCGGTGGGTACAAGTAGACGTCAGGTCCTTCTCTCAACCGCGGTAGGATGGTATTCTCGCTAGTCTTCTTGCTCACTCCGTCCTTGTGCACTCGCTTTCCAGTGCTGCCGCAGCCATGGCAATCCAAAACGCCTCGGTGATGGGAACATGGCGCCTCTTCTCCGCCGAGGAGAAGCGCAACATTGCCGTCTACATCGCAGGCATCATGCTATACAAGTTCGGCCTTGAGGCCTTCAACGGATCCATCATCGCTCTGGCGACAAATCGATACGATTGGGCCAACTCAATCGAGGGCGGGCCATCTCGCACATTCGAACGCGTTGGCTTGCTCGTTGGCCTGAACCAGGCCTTCCAATGCGTTGGCAGTATTCTGATTGCGCCACTGATCAAGCGCTATCCTACCAAGAACGTTCTATCGACCGCAATATTATGCTTCGCGCTCATCTCAGCGATCCTACTCATAGTCGATGCTAGTACCGGAGGGTACATCAAGCCACGGGACTGGGAGTCAACACATGACGAGGAAGACTTCTCCTACTATGGTGACTGGAACACCGACGGCATGATCCCGCT
Source organism: Teratosphaeriaceae sp. CCFEE 6253 (assembly GCA_033119285.1). NCBI lineage: Eukaryota > Fungi > Ascomycota > Dothideomycetes > Mycosphaerellales > Teratosphaeriaceae > Teratosphaeriaceae sp. CCFEE 6253. The sequence continues at coordinate 19,093 of JAWDJV010009709.1, forward strand.
GTACTGTGTCAGTGGGATCGCCTACGGCATGGTCGAGCTCATCCGCCGCGTCATCCCAAGAGACATTGTTGGCGGCAACGTGCAGAAGCTACGCCGCATGGACGCCATGGTCCACATCTTCTACGAGGTTGCCGGCACATCTGGCGCGTTCTGCACGGCACTTGGCCTCATACCAGCGCTCGGGAACAACTTTTCGTTCATCATCACGCCGATTCTGTTCACTTGCGCTGCAGTAGTCTGGTACTTCGTTCGCCTAGGCCACGCTCAGCACGAGAAGAGCGAGAACAGCGAGCCCAAAAATGCTGCGTACTACTTCAGATCCATCGGCCGCTCTATCTACCTCTTCTTCCTCTCCGCCTACTCCGGCGCCCTGATCGTGTTCAGCAGCCGCAAGTTCATCTGGCTCCTCCCGGGCTACGCCTTTGCACTCTACGGCCATCGCTACCTGGAAAACGGCATCTCCCCTCTTATCGCACGTCGCTACCTGGGCAACTCTGCTTGGTCACAGATCATGGTCGGCGGGTCCAACTTTGGCGAACTTCTTGGCGCCCTCACCGTCTTCCTCTTCACGAACCTCGTTCATACGCCCATGCCATGGCTGCGTATCGATGCGCTCATGCTGCTCATCGTGTGGTACCTGGCATTCTGGTACCCACCGCAGGAACAGGTCCGCTACGCGTGGATGGTGGCCGGGACGTTCATCCCGATCAGTTTTGGCTGGGCGGCGGGTGATGTGTCGCTTGCTGCTTACATTCAGGCGTCGCTCGCTCGGCTGGAAAAGGACACCAAGAATGTCAGCGCGCTGGGTGCCGTCATGTCCTTCCTCTACTGCACCTACATCATCCTGTACGCAATCCTGTCGCCGCTGCTTGGACGGTACGTCGACAGCGTCTACAACCGCACAGGAGGCTCGGCCGGAGGAGACATCCATGAAGCAATATACAACGTCGGGGGTGTGCAATTCACTGTTCTATGTGTCGTCGTGCTGCTCGCGACATTGATTCCAAAGGTATGTCCACCCAGGGCGTGGTACAGTGGCACTAGTGGGCTGATGAATACGACAGGGTGCCATCGCAATCAACCCGCCGTTCCTGTACGAAGAGAGGCTTGACTCAGATCTCGACGGGTTGATTGACAAGGACAGTTCCTCGGGCGAAGTCGGTGCTGAGGCGGCGATGAGGAAAGGTAGCGTTGGTGTTGGGTTCGAGGACGCCGTTCTGGAGCAGAAGCCGGAAGGGTCACAGGCGATACTGAACTCGGCGGCTCCGGGTAGAGTATGATGGTGAATCGATCTGCTGAGATGTGAAGGCGCGGGCTTGATGGACGAGAGATTTGCGTAGAGATTGTGAGGTACGACCCCGAGTAGTAGACCAGCAACGTATGTGTAACGAGGCTTGTATGATATGTGTCGCCACTGAGCTTTATTGCCTGCGCATTGGGCGACTTCTAAGGAAAGCACGTCGTCTACATCAATACATGTACATGTCCTGCGTCTGGTCCAACGTTGGCGACTGGAGAAGGTCCTAGCGTCGGCTGCGGGCGTCTCGTGAAGCTTCTCGAGCCTCAACCTGGAAGTAAACAAGGCGGTCGCAACGTTGTTCATGCGCTGCTCAATCTTGCTGCACCCTTGCGATGATGACTGTTGGCGCTGTCAGGGCGATCTTCACTCGCTAACACCATCTCGCCCGCGCCATCGCCATGCCGCGCCTTGTCCGCCGTGCACCATGCTCGGAGCGCATCAAGGCCTACCTCGATCCCTACGACTTCCTGCTCTGGCTGTCGGAAGAGCTGAACGATGACACGTACGACGAGTGGCTCAACGCGTGGGCCACGCCATTGGGCATCGCGCTCAACATCATCTTCATACTTGCTCGGGGC